>JAJOOR010025142.1:0-24049 GCA_036250505.1 Solanum acaule | reverse complement strand
AGGAATTAGGATTAGGATTAGGATGTAGGATTAGGAAGTAGGATTAGGAATAGAATTAGGATTAGGAGGTAGGATTAGGATTAGGATTAGAATTAGGATAAGGAGGTAGGAATTAGGATTAGGATTAGGAGGTACGATTAGGATTAGGAGGTAGGATTAGGATTACGAGTAATCAGGAATTAGGATTAGGATTAGGATGTAGGATTAGGAAGTAGGATTAGGAATAGAATTAGGATTAGGAGGTAGGATTAGGATTAGGATTAGAATTAGGATAAGGAGGTAGGAATTAGGATTAGGATTAGGAGGTACGATTAGGATTAGGAGGTAGGATTAGGATTACGAGTAATCAGGAATTAGGATTAGGATTAGGATGTAGGATTAGGAAGTAGGATTAGGAATAGAATTAGGATTAGGAGGTAGGATTAGGATTAGGATTAGAATTAGGAAAGGAGTTAGAATTAGGATT
Source organism: Solanum acaule (assembly GCA_036250505.1). NCBI lineage: Eukaryota > Viridiplantae > Streptophyta > Magnoliopsida > Solanales > Solanaceae > Solanum > Solanum acaule. The sequence goes on along the minus strand of JAJOOR010025142.1, from coordinate 23,583 downwards.
AGGATTAGGAGGTAGGATTAGATGGTAGGATTAGGATTAAGATTAGAGTTAGGATGTAGGATTATGATGTAGGATTTAGGATTAGGACTATAATTTAGGATTAGGAGGTAGGATTAGGATTAGGATTAGGATTAAGAGGTGGCATTAGGATTAGGATTAGGATTAGGAGGTAGACCCGGGCACAGCAAGCAGTTTCCGTGACGGAAAAAGCGGCATCGTTGACTCCAGAGAAGTAAACGAAGGGCCGTCGGCAAGCAGCACCGGCATCGACAGCGGTAGGATTAGGATTAGAATTAAGAGGTAGGATTAGGATTAGGATTAAGAGGTAGGATTAGGAGGTAGTATTAGGATTATGATTAGGATTAGGACGTAGGATTATGATTAGGAGTAGGAGGTAGGATTAGGAGGTAGGATTAGGAGAAGGAGGTAGGATTAGGATTAGGATTAGGATTAGGAGGTAGAATTAGGAAGTAGGATCAGGAGGTAGGATTAGTATTAGGATTAGGATTAGGATTAAGCAGTAGCAGGGACAATAGCAATAGGTGGTAGCAATAGCCTAGCTGTTAGCAGAAGTGGGAGGAGATAGCAAGGGACAGTAGCAGTAGTGGGAGCTGTAGGAGGTAGCAGATAACAGTTGCAGGGGGCGATAGTAGTAGCAGTAGCAGGATCTATAGGTGGTAGTGGGGGACAATAGCAGTAGTAGTAGCAGTAGCAGGATCTATAGGTGGTAGTGGGGGACAATAGCAGTAGTAGTAGCAGGAGCTTTAGGAGGTAGCAAGGGATAGTAGCAGTAGTAGTAGTAGCTGGAGCTGTAGGATGTAGTAGTAGCAGGCTTATCAGTAGGAGTAGGAGTAAGACTATGTGCAGTAGGAGTAGTAGTAGTAGTAGTAGGAGGAGGAGGAGGAGGATTAAAATTAGGATTAGGATTAGGCAAACAGTAGTAGTAGCAGTAGCGGGAGTTGTAGGAGGTAGCAGTAGTAGGGGACAATAGCAGGAGCTATAGGAGGTAAGCAGGGGACAATTGCAGTAGCAGGAGCTGTAGGAGGTAGCAAAAGCAGGGGGTAGTAACAGTAAGTGGTAGCAGGTAGCAGTAGTAGGGACAATAATAGTAGGTGGTAGTAGTAGCAGGAGCTGTTAGCAGAAGTTGTAGGAGGTAGCAAGGGACAATGGCAGAAGCTGTAGGAGGTAGCAGTAGCAGTAGTAGGGGATAGTAGTAGTAGTAGCAGTAGAAGGAGCTTTAGATGGTAGCAGGGGACAGTAGCAGTAGCAGTAGCAGGAGGTGTAGGTGGTAGCAGGTAGTACTAGCAGAGGACAATAGCAGTAGCAGGAACTGTTGGTGGTAGCAGGGACAGTAGTAATAGTAGTGGCAGGAGCTGTAGTTGGTAGAAGGGGAAAGTAGCAGTAGCAGGAGTTGTAGGAGGTAGCAGGTAGAAGGTAGAAGTAGCCGGGGGCAGTAGCAATAGCAGTAGCAGGAGTTGTAGGTGGTAGCAGGTTACAGTAGCAGTTGTTGTAGGAGATATCAAGTAGCAGTAGCAGGGGACAGTAGCAGTAGCAGTAGCCACTGGAGCTGTAGGAGGTAGCAGTAGCAGGAGTTGTAGGAGGTAGCAGGTGACAGTAACAATAGTAGTAGTAGCAGTAGTAGGAGTTGTAGGAGGTAGCAGTAGCAGGGGTCAATAGCAGTAGCAGGAGTAGCAGGAGTTGTAGGAGGTAGCAGGGGACAGTAACAATAGTAGTAGTAGCAGTAGTAGGAGTTGTAGGAGGTAGCAGTAGCAGGGGTCAATAGCAATAGCAGGAGTTGTAGGAGGTAGCAGGTAGCAGTAACAACGGAGTAGCACTAGCAGGAGCAAGGGCAGGGGTAGTAGGAGGAGGAGGAGGAGCAGGAGGAGGAGCAGAAGCAGGGGTAGAATGTAGGAGTTAGGGGTAGGAATAGCAGTAGGAGTAGTAGTAGTACGAGGTAGCAAGTACCCGGTAGACTAGTCAATGTGCATGCAAGTTGACCTTCGCAACTACTATTATTAAAAGAACGGAAAAGGGCCTAAAATACCCTCGAAGTATTGAAAATGGTACAAAATTACCCCTCATCCACCTATTGGCTCTAAAATACCCTTGTCATCCACCTATTGACTCCAAAATACCCTTGTCATCAACCTTTGGGTCCAAATTTGACCATTTCTTTAACGGATTTTCATTTAAATTATTTAAATATTTTTTTTAAATACATGGCACTCACCTATTGGATATAATTTAATTAATTAATATAATTTATAAACTCACCCATTACCCACCCATTACTTTATTAAACCCGCCCCAAATTCGACCCAATTAATACACGCTCCAAATTATAATTGCCCACCTATTAAACAAAACTCTTCATCCTTGTTCTCAACATCTTCTTCTTCTCCCCTCTTTTTTTTTCTCTACATATCCATACCTAGACTTGTTATATTGTTAAACCTTAGATCTGTCATTTGTTGCATTGTTAACTTAAAAAGCCTAGACCTGTTGCAGGATGCTTGTGGAATGCATACTTCAGTTGTAGATTATTTTAGAAAGAACTTGATCATATACTTTGTTGCTCCATTATTTACAATATACCTAGCTTGTTATCCTTACGCTTCACGAAGGTATATTTTATTGTTTTATCAGAGCAGAGAAGACTTCAATTCTGTCTGATCTAATCAGAAAAACAAATGCACAAGAAATGAAATGGATTATGATGATAATTCTGAAAGGTTTGATATTTCTTTGCCAATGTTTAAACTCTAGGATCTCCTTCCATGGCCAATGATGTCAATTTGCCATTGATTTTGTATCATTTAGATCTGAAGTTGGGAATTAGTGAAAAGAGCATCTTTTATGAATTCCATCCAGATGCAGAGGACTTGTTCAATGTCACATGCGATTTAAAACTAGTTTGTGAAAAGTTGAGGGACAGAAGTCAACGGCATAAACGCCAGGTTTGCTTCCAGTTCTCATATTGAACCGTATGACATACTTCTTACCGTGACTTGATACTTTTGGTAGAGATATTGGATCTTCCACCAGTTGATTTTATAGTAAATTTTAAAATCTCATCGTTTTTACCTTGGTGACTAAGGTACATCTTGGCCTACAATTAGGTAGATGTTTGTTCATTGCTTGCATTTGGCGACAATTCCTATAGTAACTTCTTGTCCAAGAGATGAGCAAATGCTTTATTTCCTTAATGAGAGTGCTTATGTTGATGGTCTGCTGTTCTGAGTTTGTCTCTCATTTCCTTCACTAGTCGATCAGCCCACTCTTTTTTCAAATCTTGATTTAGAAAGTCAAAGTCTTTGTATGTTAACACCAAACCAAACTATGAGTCATCGGGTTTATTTTTTCAGCATACTAATCAAATCAAATAGCAAGTCAGCTTTTTTTCGATAATTATACTTGTTTCATCGGTTCGATTTGACTTGTACACCCATAAAATAAAAAACACAATGATCATTCATAAGAGAAAAAGCTGAGAGCAACTCTAATTCTCTAGATGATTAACATTGAAAGGCTATCCATCCACAACCTAAGCTTCCCCCTTAAGTATAGAATCAAAACGAAAAAATGTCATGTTACAATTCTATCACAAATTCACTGTGATTGAAGATAAAAATGAGAACAAGGAGGATGTTATCTCATGTTTAGCAACAATTATGAGGCTAAGAGTTAAGAATTTCAACTTCAATAGCTCCTTACCGAAGAGAAATTGAATTCAATAATACAAAAAATAAATGAAAGTGCTAAATCATTTTTGAGAGAGTAGTTGAAATGGGAGGAGGCGACATCATGAACGGTCTGATTGTTTAGTTGCATGGTAACAAGCGTATGATCACTTGGACCAATCGCCATGAGGAGGACATGAGAGATGACAGAGCATCTTCAATGAAACCACCAATTGTGGGAAGTGAAAAATAGACAAGAGAATGGAAATGCAGAGAAAAACAAAAACATTAGCGAATTGTTTACAACTTTAAAGGACAATTTCGTTCAAATATTTTTTATCAAATTAATAAATGTAATTTTTGATAGATTATTTTTTGTAGGAATAAAGTATCAAGACTAACTCTTGTAAAGATTATTTATAAACTTCTTTGGAAAAACTACAGAATATGGCAAACATCAATATACATTTAAAATAAATAGCTACAATTTTTTTTTATGTTATGTGGATATAACTATGCAATAAATAGCAAAGTTAATTATATACAAATAATTAGGAAAGTTATTACTACAAGCATAATTAATTATGTCTAGGCACATTTTATGTGATCAGTTTTCCATGTTTACCCTCATTAATATTTTCTCTTTCACTATATCCTATATCACATATTTTCAATATCCCCCTCCCCCCCCTCAAATTCCTTCCAATTTAAGATCCTTTTGATGATTATAGGAACAATTTTTGTGATTTGAATCCATCAAGTATTTATTAATTGATTTTTTCTCATTTTTATGAAGATTATATTTGTATCCATCTATAATTTCATCTATTTTTATAGGGTTTCAATTAAAGAATTATTTTGTTTTCTCTATTATGATGGCTATAGTTATAAAAAAAAGTAGGACAGGAAGATCATGAGCAAAAAGAGATTTGAGGTTTCTGTGATTGTCAAATTTGTATATAGTAGAATACTCATATATATAGATACTTTATTGTAATATTAACACAAGTTGAAATGGTAATTTGTGAATATATAAGTATATCTGGATACATAAGTAATCTATCTAATTAAAAAGATTGATTAGGCAATACAAGTATAATTGGATGCAATAATACTATATTTTTATAAACAAATACCTGAGTTAACACGAAGCCTCAAATATTACAGGAAAAATTTGACCAAAAAGAGATTGACGTTTGTATTACAGGAAAGACTTGACAAAAAATAGATTGACGTTTATTGGATTTATCATTTTTTTATACAACCAAATACTTACACACTTTGATATCTACACATTCTATTATTTTTCAGTTTTCTTGTTTCTAGGTTATCAATGTATCCATCTTTTGTTTAACAATAATGTATTCATATGTATACAATATTGGTGTATTTATTTTTTGTTTAGCAACAATGTATTCATTTTTCAAATTAACCTGTTCATATGCTAATTGTCATATTTTACCTTGTTTGATATATTAATACATTAAGTTTTTATAAATATTTGTATCCTTGATATATTAATACTTTAAGTTTTATAAATAGAGATACCAATTTGTAATTAATGATGTATTAGTGTATAAATAGAAATATAAAAACATACAAAGAAATACAACTAGAAAAGATATAAATATAGTCATTATTGTAAGTTGCTCAACTTTTTCCCCCCATAAATTGGACAAAAAGAGTAACATATATTAGGCTTGACACGGGCTCTTATATCAAGTAGATAGACAAATAGGGATTAAGAAATGAAAAAATAGACAAAATGTCCAACCGGTTAATTTTTTTTTGCAAAAATAGCCCACTTTAAAAAACAAGTCACTTATAAGTGATCATTCCACACTTTTGTCTTCTTTCTTCTCTTCCTCTATTTTTTTGTCGTTCTTCTTTTGCATCTTCTTCTTTGTATCTCTCTTCTTTTGTAAAATAAATAAAAATTGACGTACTGTAAACATGAATCACTTCGAGAGAAATATATTAAAAGACTCGAAACATTGAAATGATTTCATATGTAAAATGTGGGACTTTTATAGGTGATTTTGACTTGATCGAGATTGAATAGTGTAACACCCCACCAATTCTAAGCAAAAATCCAAACTATTTCATATGCATATATGCTCTAATCTGATGATTTCTAATTGTATATGTATTTGCTTAGATCAGTTCTTAAGTGTGAGAAGTGTATTCAATGTGAATTAAGGTCATAAGAGACTTCTATAATATGAAACATTTTATGGCCTAAAACCAACCAAATGAAATATCTTGAAGTCTTCTTTCCAACTCCTTTTATAGTTCGTAGATTCAAATTCTGTGCTAAGAATTATTCACATTTGACTAGATACTATACAATCTGCATGACCCCCTGTGCGTAAAGGATGCCAACTAGGTGACTGTGCGGTAGGACCAGTGCTTATTGCCAAGGTTGCGGGAACAACCACACGTCCTAGGCTCCAGGTGCGCGCGCATGTTCTATGAAATTCTTTTAGTTTTCTATTCTTTCCACATTCTAGAATGGATGTTTTCATCCTTTTCTCATCCCATAATCTCAACCCACGTCTATTAACATCTCCCAAAAGTAATATTTAATCAGATTTTATAGGTTACAATAAATTCTTCTCTTTTTTTCCCAACACTTCAAAGAACAAGATCTACATGGACTCTAGATATTTAAATTACGTTTCTTTTCTTAAACTTCAAATTTAAGGTTTGTAGGACTTTAATGAATAATTCCTTTCATTCTCATGTTCAAAACTTCTCAATTTTCATGAAGTTAATTCCATAGTTAGGGTTATCAAACCCACTTTTAAATTTACCATTTTTATGATCCGAATTATATGATTACTTGAACTATTTATTGTATATAATTGAAACTAATTACTTTATGGTATATATTAAAAACTAGCTTATTAAAAAAGATATTTTCGAAACTTGGAGGGCTATTGACTTAGTCAAAGGCCTAGTGAATTAGTCAGGATTTTGAATTAAGGGTGACATTAATGTGTCAAAATTAAATGGAGGTGACATAAGTTTTAATAATTGAGTGTAGGTGACAATTATGTAATTAAGGATTAAGGATTTATGAGGCGTTTGTGGGAGTTGCCCTCAAGTTTTTAAGTTGACATTTTGGTCCATTGTATTAAATGAGGGGTAAAAAGGTAAAAGACTAAAACCTAATTTAATCAAATATGGTGGGAATAAAAAATGGAGGGAAGTCAGCGCACTAAAAGACTCCCTGCCAGATTCCTCTCTTTTTCTTCTTCTTTTTCTTGTTCGTTCTTGCTTGCTTTCTTCATATTCCCATTATTTTTTTCTTCTTCTTCTTGTTCGTACATTGTTGCTCTTGGCTGCTATTCCTCGTGCTTTTTCTTCTTGAATTAGATTTAGCTAAATAGTTGACCAAATTTCGTTCTATATCAATTGACATTACTTCATAAGTAATTGTGTTCACACACCATTGTTTGGTAAGTAAAATTAATAGTTCTTTGAATCATTTATCATCATTTGGGTATACTTGTAATTTTTTCAATAATTTGCATTCGTGTTTCCAACAGATAGTTATATCTGTTGCAACAGTTGACTCATCTTGAACAAGTCAAATATTGGAACAAAAGATAGACTTATATTGCAATAGAAAGGTTATATGTTGCAATATATGATCTACATGTTGCAACACTCTAGTCAGATGTTGCAACATATGACTTCCCTCTTGGAGACATCACAAAAGAATAGCCATATGCTGCAACATATGATTTATCAGTCACAACTGAATAGTCATATGTTGCAATATATAACTTACACATGTGATTTATGTGTTGCTTCCAGCTATCCTCATGAGTCATTTTTGCTGTAATCTGTCTCTCGATAAGAAGCTTTCTTTTGATCCGGGGTAATCTCGTCTTCTTGAAGAATTACGGATTCCTAAACCTAGTAAGGGAAAGCGATTCTACTCCAATTGCATTCATCAGTTGGATACAATAGAACAATTATATGTAGCAACCTATGATTTTTATGTCGCAACAGAATGGACATATGTTGGAAGATATTACTCACATGTTGCAACATATGACTTCCAACATAATAGTCATATGTTGAACTAGATGACTTGCACCTCTTCCAATATGTGATTTATGTGTCACAACAGAAAAATTATATATAGGAACATATGACTTTTATGTGCAACAGAATGGTCATATGTTGGAATATATGACTTATATGTTCCAACAGAATAATCATATGTTGCCCAGATGACTTGCACCTCTTCCAACATGTGATTTATCTTTCGGAACATAATAGACATATGTATCAACATATGACTTTTATCTTGCAACAAAATGGTCATATGTTGGAACATACGACTTACATGCTCCAATAAAATAGTCATATGGTGCACCAAATGACTTGCACCTCTTTCAACATGTGATTTATTTTTATGTAGCAACATATGACTTCTATTTCACAACAAAATAGTCACATGTTGCCACATAAGACTCATATGTTGCAACAGATGATGAATTCATATTCTATCATTAGTACTAATTGTTTTTTTGAATTAATTTCTTCTGGTACAACAAATGGAGGGATTATTCATAGGGGTTGATTGTTGTGGTGAATGCATCGAGAAGAAAAATTGATATATTTGACATTGAAAGGATGGTATGAAATAATCGATAGGGATGACTGTCGAATGAAATTTTTTGTATGATGATTTTGTGAATTCAATCATTCATAGTTCTGGACTCAATTTTCAACTGAAAGATCTTGTCATCAGTTATATTCTCAGTTTTTTTCATAATGAAAAGGTCTTACCTTTTAAAATAACTAATCAACCTAGTTTACTTGTTTATTTGGGAGGAGTAGTGAGGTCCATGTTAAGAGCCTACGTGGTTGAAAATCTTATCGAGGAGAATCATAAGCAAGAAGAAAATCAACAAGATATATTAAATGATGAATTTAATGTCATAGACATGAATAATCACCATGATGAAATTGGAGGAGATGAAGTGCCGAACCTTGGGAGTAACAATCCTCATACACCTATTATTAGGAGCAACAATCCTACTTCTTCTCAATCATCACGTGTGAATAATGTTCAAGATGATGAAACTGGTTTTTATAAGGGAATGACATTCAAGAACAAGGAAGAACTTGCAAATTCATTGAAAATTGCTTGCTTGAAAAAAGATTTTAAACTGACAAAGGTGATCAATTCTAGTAATGTGTATTCTTCTAAATGTTCATATCCAGAGTGCAAGTGGTGGTTGAGGGCTGTCAAGTTTACAAGTAGCGACATGTTTGTCATTAGAATCTATGAATGTACGATACATGTGGTTCAGAGCATCTTACGAGCCATTGATAACACTTAACTACACTTCATTTTATTCTAAGTGTAGACGGTCGCTAACAAGTATAAACCCAACTAAAAGTTGGGGTCGATCCCACAAAGAGTGATACACTAGAGAATTCGATTAAGAAGTAAAATTGTGTTCTAATCGTTCATAGAGGTAGAAGTTTTGCAACTTTAAAGTAAATCACAAAGTTTTGGCAATTAATGCCAAATGGGGAGGGGGATTTCCTGTAACCAAATTATGACTGCTAAAACCGGAAGTAAACAAGTAGAGAAGGTTTCTTGGGAGTGTGATAAATTGAATGCTAATTTCGCGTAATGGGTGACTACTAGCTACTCAAAGATGTTGAATCTCGGTGGGTAGGCTAGGTTTTGGGTGCAATAGAAATTTCTCAATCAACTATTGTGAATCAAGTGAGTTCTTTCGATCCTCAACAGGCACAACACAATATAACAACCCATTACCTTAATCAATCCACTTTTTCAAGCTAGATTTGTAAGATTGCATTCAAACTCACTTTCTCAAGCTAGATCCGTAACAACACAATCAATACAATCATCAAATAATAATTACGATTCTAACACTTCTTTCTCAAGCAAGCATGGTGTGCTAAAATGAAATTGCATTTGCAACTACAATTCATCAATTAAAACACGAACTACTACTTGAACCCACTTCAAATCAACAATAAAATCAGTAACTAATAACACCCATTAGCTAATCAAGGCATTCAACTACATAATCACACCCCCAAGAATGGGGGTTTTAGCCAAACATAGTATAGAACAAGAAATCGTTAGCAACAAAATTTTCTATTAGATTGGGCAATGATCCACAAGTCTCCAAATGCTCAAATTAAAGTTACAAAATCTCATAATCTCTAAATCCTTGCTAAAAAATGTAAAGACAATGTTCTAGAATGTAAAAGATTAAAAACCCAACAGTGAACAATGTGGGAACTCCTTTTCTTCTTTTGAAAATTACATTTATACGTTCCCAAAACTTCAGCATGGAGTCCATTCGACGAAGTAAGTCGGGCTTCACCGACCCAGTCGGCGATGCGTTGAGTGCTCCTCTACTTTCCTTCTTGGCGTGTCTTTTTCAGTAAATCGTTCTGTAACTTTCGGTGAAGTGAGTTAAGTTCGCCGAACTGGTTGGCGATAAGCCGAATGCTCCTCTTCTCTCCTTCTTGGTCTGCTCCCCAAGTTGGTCTTGTCCATGGGCTGGCATTCTGGAACTTTGGGCGAGTTGAAGGTCCACTCAGCGAGTCGCCGAGTGGCTTTGGAAAGTACCAACTTTGCTTTCCTTAAACTTTTTCAGCTTTTTTTCACTCTTATTTGCCTTGTAATGTCCTTGCCTTACTGTTTTGCCTCCAATGCCGCATATTAAAATTTTAACATCAGTTATGAGCATAAAATAGGCATTAAGGAAACTAATTCCTTAAATATTAAACCCTAAATAAGTCGAAATCCTCAACTCATCAGCCATTATCTGCATGCCACGACAAAATTCATAGGTAAATACTTTGAAAATAGATTTCCCAATAATAAAGGCCCATCCACAAGAGACATGTCAAATCAACTCCGCACAAAATTGGGTTGTAAGGTAAGTTATTGAAAGATTTATAAGGGCATGGAACCTGCTAAGTTTTGTGTTAGGGGAACATATGACCACGGGTATGCATTGCTTAATGCGTACTGTTATATGCTTGAAATTGCAAATTTAGGAAGCAAGATGGTATTGTCGCTTGATGAAAATGAAGGTTCAAGTACTTCTTTGTATCATATGCCGCTTGGATGATTGGTTTTCAAAAAATGAGAAAAGTAATAGCTGTTGATGGGACATTTCTGAGGAGCAAGTATGAAGGAGTTTTGCTCTTGGCGGTGGCAAAAGATTTTGAGAATCATATATTTTCAATGGATTTTTGTGTTGTGAACAAGGAATGTGATGCCTCATATAAATATTTTTTTGAACAAATAAGAAGCTATGTGGATGATACTGATGAGTTGTGCGCATTTTACCCAGGAAATAGGTACATTATTGTCTATACTATCTTGTTTGAGTTTATTGTAATTTTATGATTGACTTTTTTGTTGTTTAAATATAACATTATGACGTTAAACATCGTGGAGTCGGTGAATGCTATGTTTGATGCTCATAGAGAATTTCCCATTGTCGCTCTATTTGATGAAATAAAAAGGAGATTTGCACTTTTATTTCACCATGGAGCTGGTGAAATCTTCAAATAGATTTGTTCCTTCAATTGAAAAAGACATATCAAAGTATGTCAACTCAGGCAACAAGTTGTTGGCTCATCAAATTGCAAACTACAAGTTAACTATCACTGTTCATAGTGATGTTGCTACAGTGGATCTACAAAGAAGAACTTGTACTTGTAGATTTTTTCACTTGGAAAAAATTTCTTCTCCACATACCATGTTAGCGCTTCGATCCCAATATGGTGCAGATTTTAGAAATCATATTTATGAGTACTCATCTCCATATTATTCAGTGGAAAATTACATAATTGCATATTGTGAGGAAATTCACACGGTGCCACCTGAAGATTCTTAAAATGTCCCTTTGGATATCTTAGAGAGAGAAATACCTCCTCCATAAGTTGATCCAAGCAAACTTGGAAGAAGGAGATAAGAGACGGCGTGAAGTTGGTGAATCATTTCCAACAAGAAAAAATAAGTGTTCCATATGTAAGGATTTTGGCCAAAAAAAATTACATCCCCAAATCGAAATGATTCATAAGTATTGTTGAATTTTAATGTATGTTCCTTTTTATTTGAGGTTGTTAATTTGAATTAACTTATGTTATTTATATAAAATGTGTGATTTATTTTGAACTAATGCATCTTTAAAACATAATTGTGCATCTGTTAAAACATGTCAATTATGTGTTATTACTTACAACAGAATATTACATCTGTTCCAACAGATTTTAGTTGTGTGCTTGTTCCTACAACATAATTGTGCATCTTTTCTAACATAGATCTTGCAACAGAATATTACATATGTTCCAACATATGCCAATTATGTGTTACAACTACAACATAATAATGCATATATTCCAACAAAGTAGGCATATGTTGCAACATATGTCATTTTTGTAGATATTTTCACTAATTAATAATTATGTACCAAGTGAACAATCAATCACATATTGTCAGTGGAACAACTTCAATAAAAAGCTATCAATAAGGGAACATAATTACAACTCTTCATATTCTACCCCGTTTTTAAAAAAAAGTCTCTTTCTTCTGAAAAGTTAAAAGTTGCAACTTCTTCTTTAGAAGTTGCAACTCTTCACATTCCTTATAAGAGAAAAGACAAGACTTTTTCTGGGAAGAAAGAGGAAATTTTCAAAAATTAATAGGAGGATTAAAAAATGAAAATTTATAAACTACATTGAATCCCTTCTGAGGTGTCTACTTATTGATATTGTTGAAAGGATTGCTTCTGGCTCCTTCAAAGATTTAATGAATGGTAAATTAAGGTATGTATGTATATAAATCAATTTTTGCCTCTCTTAAAATTTTATTTCCTAACCGTTTGATTTGATTTCTTAGTTCCTAGGGTCCTTAATCAAGTTGGTAATGAACCTTTTGTATATGGCCGGTGAACATTGGTCGACTTTCCTAATTTTATATGGCCGGTGAATCGTCGGTTAGTAGTTCAAAAATCTATTTCTTTCCTGGATATTTGCAGAGCATCGAGTAATTTAGAAGTCTTATACAGAAAAGACGTGGTAAATTTTTAATGTTTTTCGTATGTATTCACGTTTTTATCAATGTATTCTACCTTTTAAATGTGTTTATTTCTTCTGTAGTTCGAGCTTTTCAACAATAACGATTCAAATGCACTGGGAATGATTAATCAAGCAGCAGACGGAGGCCACATTGGTGCATCCTATGCGCTTGCCATAATTTCAATCTGCAAGGGCGGTAAGTCCGTGAGAGATTGCTTAATGTTCATTGCTAACATGAAACAAATTGTGCCACAAAAAATCAGGACATGTCGACATAAGTTACGATATGTTTTAGGTAGAATGTGGGTGCTAGAACCTCATATGTTGGGAGAAATACCCATTTGTTGCACTGTTCATCAACATTAGCAAAACCTTCGCAAGAAAGGCTGGCCCAAGGGAAGTAACTATGAAGATGATATTCGTTGTGAATTATGTAGCTGTGATTTAGAACTAGATTATGTAGTTAAATTTTTTTCTCATACTCGTGTTGTTGGACAATGAACCTATTCCATCAATTATGTCTCTTATTTTGTAGTTAAATTTTTTATAACTGCATGACATATTAATTTAATCTATGTATATCTATATCCTTATATTTTATAATTTTTTCATATTCAATCAGTTCTGTTATTATTCCCTATTATATAGTTGTTTGGCATCTGTGGTAACATATGTATATTTTGTTGGATAATCTGGTCAATTTTGTGTTGAAATTGTTACAGATTTTGTCATATGTTGCAACATATCGATAACCTCACATATGATTTTTGTTATTAATTCAATTAAATTGTGATCTAATACAACATTTAACACTAACATATAATCATATAACATGTCTAAATACAAAATTATGGTATAATACAACAACCTTCATCAAATTTATCAATATTTTTTTACAATATTGTTATACCACTAGTTCATCATCCAATGACTAAGTAATTCCATATGATAGTTATTTAGCACAATAGGAAATCGTTGTACAAAGTGTTATAGAGTTTTTTATGGCAAAATTATGGTCCAATTCAACTTTTTAATTGCTAAATTGCTTAATTTATCGATTCACACATCCATCAAATTGGCATCTGTGTTAACATATGTACATTCTGTTGGATAATTTGATCAATTTTGTGTTGAAATTGTCACAGATTTGTCATGTCAACATATCGATAACCTCACATATGATTTTTGTTATTAATTCAATTAAATTGTGATCTAATACAACATGTAACACTAATATATAAATCTATAACATGTCTAAATACAAAATTATTGTCTAATACAACAACCTTCATCAAATTTATCAAATATTTTTATAAATATTATCATACCACTAGTTCATCATCCAATGACTAAGTAATTTCATATGATAATTCTATAGCACCATAGGAAATCGTTGTTCAAAGTGTTATAGCATCTTTTTATTGCTAAATTATGGTCCAATATAATTAAATATGGTCCAATTTAATATATTTTTTATTATTAAATTACCTAATTTATTAATTCACACATCTATCGAATTGACATCTGTGGCAACACATATACATTATGTTGGATAATCTGGTCTATTTTGTGTTCAAATTGCCACAGAATATGCATATGTTGCAATATCTGTCTAACCTCACATATGGTTTTTGGTATTAATTCAATTAAATTGTGACCTAATACAACATGTAACATTAATATATAGTCATATAACATGTCTAAATACAAAATTATGGTCTAATACAACAACTTTCATTAAATTTATCAATTATTTTTACAATTACTATTATACCACTAGTTCATTATCTAATGACTAAGTAATTTCATATGATAGTTATATAGCACCATAGGAAATCATTGAACATAGTGTTATAACATTTTTTATTTCTTAATTATGGTCCAATTTAACATTATTTATTATTAAATTACCTAATTTATGAGATCACACATCCATCAAATTGGCATCTGTGCAACATATGTACATTCTGTTGGATAATCTGGTTGATTTTGTGTCGAAATTGCCACAGAATATGCATATGTTGCAACATATGTCTAACCTCACATATGGTTTTTGGTATTTATTCAATTAAATTGTGACCTAATACAACATGTTACACTAATATATAGTCCTATAACATGTCTAAATACAAAATTATGGTCTAATACAATTTTATCAATTATTTTTACAAATACTATTATACCACTAGTTCATAATCCAGTGACTAAGTAATTCCATATGATAGTTATATCGCATCATAAGAAATCGTTGAACATAGTGTTATAGCATTTTTTTATTGCTTAATTGTGGTCCAATTTAAAAAAATAAGGTCCAATTTAGCATATTTTATTATTAAATTACTTAATTTATCGATACATACATCCATCAAATTGGCATATGTGGCAACATATGTACATTCTATTGGATAATCTGGTCAATTTTGTGTTGAAATTGCTAAAGAACATGAAGAAATTGCAATAGAATAGGAAGAAGTTGCAACAAAATACAAACTGCTCCCCAACCCATAACTGGCCCAACTACAATTAACCCATAATGCTCCTCCTCTCTCACTCTCACTCATTATAAAAAGGTTAACCTTTAGGTTCCCTTAATTCACAATTTACAAAGCTCTCATTTTTTATTTTCTTTTATTTCTTCTTTCTTTCTCCTTCTCTCTCCACTCAAAATCTCCCTGAGAAGATGTTGTCATGCTCTTGTTGTGGTCGATCAATGTAATTATGTTGTTCTCAGCTAATATAATTTCTTCTTCAACTGTGTTCTTAATGTGCGTGATTGTTGGTCGTTGTTTGTTTTTTGGATCTTGTCTAATGGAGGGTAGCTTCATCATTTGGTAAATCTTCTTTCTTTATAACATCATGTCTTGTCTGGTGACAGAGTGCATAGATGGCTCACTATGATTGTGTGTTTTTTCTGTGGTCTTGCGACGGAGTTCATGGGTAGGTCATTATGGTTATTTGTTTTTTCTGTAGATGGTCTTGTGACGGAGTACATGGGTAGCTTTGATCCACCACCCTTCAAGAAAGAATGTTGATGCCCCTCCAGGTTTAATGGCTCAATGTTGACTCTAGATCCTCCAGTCAAGTCATTTTTTTGTTGGCTGAAGAAGTAGTAGAGGGTTAGAGCGTTTCAGATGTAAATTTTGATTTTCTTATTGGCGTTAATGCCTTTGTAAATATGGATGCTTCTTAAATGTAGCCTAGGCCTAGCCTTTTCTTCTGTTAATGATATGATACTACCTGCATGTCACTATCAATAGCATGTTCCCATGCTTATAATTATATTTATGTTTGCCAAATTATGTGCTTGAATTTCTCTCTTAATGGTGATACTACTTGCATGTAAACATAATTGACATATGTTGCAACAAATTTAAAAAACGTAGCTTTATAAAAGTCATGGGCAAGCCCAACCTAAAAGTGGTCCAATCGGCTCATTATTTCATCTCTAGAAGGGATATAAATAAGTTAAGTTGGTCAAGATAAGATAGGGTTTTCATTTCATTTTCTTCCTCGCCGCTTCGATTTCTCACTCTTATCTTTTTGTCTCCTCTCTCTCTCTCTCCTTTATTTTTTCTCTTTCCATTTATCTTGTGTGATGGAGTGTAGAGATCTCTGGAGTGCGTGAGATATAATGATGTTATTTATTTCATCAGCCTATTCTGCTCTTTGTTTATTTAACACGCAACTAATTGGTTTGGTTAAACCAAATCCATAAATAAAAGATTCATCTGCCATGTACTGTCAAATCAATGAAATCATTAATTTTGCAATATAACCGTTGGGTAATAATGCATTTCTTTAAATATAGCACAGTACTGAGATCTCATGAATGAGTTTTGTTTGCTTTTGTTAGTTTTGACATAATGTCAAATGTAATATTGAATCAAATTTGTAATGATGAGAATGATCCCATGTTGGGTGTGAAAATCTTCTGCAAACATGAAGACTTACTTTCAATGCAAATGTAACACCTCGAAAACCAGACCTGGAATTTTTTTGCAGAAACTTACCTAAACTAGTGAACCACGACAGGGTTCACGGACCGTGATAGGGTCCACGGTTCGTAGACCTGCCCGTGGTCTGGAGTTAAACTCCACCAGGCCCAAACGTCAGGCCATGGATGCCTTCATAGACCATGGTCTTGACGACGGTCCGTGGTGGTGTCCGTAGAGGTGAACCAGTAGGCCCCAAACCTTTCCCTCAGACCCCCCTCACCCAAGTAAGGATCTTGAGGACTTTCACGGTCCGTGGTCCTGAAGACGGGTTGTCGGGGCGTCCGTGAAGGTCAACTAGGAGACTCCCAGACCTGAGCCTCCAGACCTCAGCCCAAGTGAGGACCATGGGGACCTTCACAGTCCATGGTCCTCCACATGGGCAGTGGTAGGGACTCATGGATAGGACCCCAAGACCAACAACCACTGGCCAAGGACCACGACCGGTCCCACGGTCCGTGAAAGTAGCCGTGGTCAGCCCATCAGAATTTTAAGTAGGGTTATTTTGGTCTTTTCCCCATTCGTTGGGCACCTCAACTACGTCGTTTAACCCATAAACTACGTGTTTTTGATCAGTTTTAGCCTAGAAACATAACTAGAACTTACCTAAGTCAAATCATTCATCAAAACTTAGAAAAATTAGAACAAAAGAGGAGAAATGGATGAGTAACCCTAGTTCAAGAACACACAAGGTTCCATCAGTTCCAGCCCCGAAATCGAAAGATTTCTTCGTGGAATTAGTCACCAGGTATGTGGGATTTCACTAGTGGGTTCCTTTCACCTATTAGGTCCCTAGATTTCAGTCAAATTCTTGATCCCCTTATTATTAACTAGACCTAGGGTTTTTAGAATTGTAGCAGAGTATTGTGAATTAGTTACTTAATGTTCCAAATCAGTTTATCATGGCTTTTAGCACGTTTTAGTATAGCTTCCTTCATAAATTCAGAACCCTAACTATGTAGTTCTTTAGTTCATGGATTACACTTTCTAGGCCAACTATTTAAGATAAATTCAGATATTTTATACATACATGCTTCAGTTTCTAATGTGTCATTATCAATATATTAATGTTTCATTTTCAGATTTTGCATGTTAGTATTTTGAGCTATCCAGTACTACAATATTTCAGTTATAATGTGCTAAATTACTTAATCACATGGGAAGCTTAATACCGAGTGGACTAGGGTCAGACACCATCAAGTCCTAGAACTACGTTCCTCGTAGGTTGTAAGTCCCCTCCGTGAGCATCATTCTAGTGATCATGCCAGCATGCCTCTATACCTTTGGCCGGGTATATTGGGTCCTTTCGATGGGGGTGTATACATCGGACTCCACATTTATCTCATGTGGTTTTATGTCGGTTATCATTCAGACTCTGTTGCATTGACCATGTTATCAATATAGTTCAGTATTCAGTCTCAGCATGTTATAAACTTGGTCATTTCATCCAGTATTTCATATTCAGTATTCTCAGTTGTATCATGCTTATCTCATGTCATTTCTCATATATATATGCTTGATTCAGTTATGTTATTGTTCAGTTTTACTCTATCCTGCATGCTCAGTACCTTTCAAGTACTAACACATACTCTGCGCTACATCGTCTCGTGATGTAGGTTTTGGTCCCCATCAGTCAAATCACACATAGATCGATTCTCGATCACCAGTTTAGCAGCAGTAGTGGTGAGTCCTCATCCTTCGAGGACTAGTGATATGATTATTTTATCGCTTTTAGCTTTAGTTTCAGTTTTGCTAGATTTAGCTGAGGCATGTCCCAACATTTCTAGTCAGTAGAGGCTTTATTTCAAACATAGTTAGTTTCAGCTTTAGTCTTGGAGTTTGACTTCTCATTTATACTCAAACTCATAGTTTTCATATATTCAGATTTAGTATATGGGTATTCTCCATCATTTCATTTCAGATTTATTCTTATGATTTAGCTTCTGCACAGTCTTGTTGTTTCAGTTTATCTTTAGTATGCTTATGATTATTCTAGCAGGGTTAGCTTGGGGTCACACGTGATTCTAGGTCCCGTGTCCACGTCCAGGGGGTAGTCTCGGGGAGTGACAACAAACTTCATGGTTGGGGAACAATCCAGGTCGAAGATTTTGGTATTGTCCACGCTATCGTGTATGTACATTTATCATCTTGGTTTGGAGATATATTGTTTGTCTTTATTTTAGTTTTTGTTTAATTTAAATTTCTTTGTGGTGTATTTTAGGAATGCATGCAACTTCTTTAGATGGAGGGATCGTGAAGAGATTCATTGGCAACAGTAAAAAGATGGGTGCCTAATTCCAATACAATAGGGGTCTATCAGTGTCGATCCAAGGTCATTATTTTGAGGTTGGCGAAGAGAATTAACGAGTTGAAAATTGATGATGAAATTCATATTAAAAGAAGTAACAAATGGGTGATGAAGGAGAAGAAGAAGAACAACAAATGTTGTAACAACTGGAGGCTAATCTTCCTGTTGATTGTTGTGGTCTTTTTTTCTATTTTTAAGCATGATGAAGAATATTGCGAAGGATGGAAAATTCTTATGTAGTTGTGTGCAACCATTAAAATTATCATAATTGTCGAAATAAATAAACATAGTTGTCAAAATTATCATAGTGGTCGAAATTATCATATGTTGCTATATATGAATCAAATGTTACTACAGATGCCCCAAATGTTGCAACATATTACCCATCAGTAGCATAATGTAACTCAAATGTTGCTACAGATGACCCATGTGTTGCTACATATGAGTCAAATATTGCTACAGATAAGGCATATGTTGCTACATATGACTTATCTATTACTATAGATGAATCTTATGTTGCTACAGATGAATCAAATGTTCCTACAGATGCCTCAAATGTTGCAACATATCACCCATCTGTAGCAACATTTGACCATGTAGTGGATAGAGTTAAAAGGGAATTGGTTGGAGCAACACAACATTACATATTGTGTACTTGTTCTCAATATAATATAACATAACATAAAATCATATGTAGCAACAGATAAAATAAAACATTGTCATTAATTACAGACATATTGTCAAGGCTCCAAGCTCCTAGATACTATTCCAGCAGCCCAAACCCATTGCATCCGACCAACTGTATTATCACACAACTTGGTGTTGGGAGGTTGAATTGGTGTGCCGGTTATCAAATTCTCAATAAATGCAAGTGAGCATGAACCACACGCGATGTTATCTTTTACCATGAGTTCCAATTAACCTGTAAATTCCCATGGTTCATGAGGAACTTTTTTGGAAAATGCTTCATTATTTCACTTTGCCTCAATAAGATTGACAGCAACACGAACGCAGGTTTTATGAATGTCAAAAACTTGTCATGTTCCAGACTCATCAGGTTGCAGTCATAAACATTCATGCGACCTCGTGCAAGAGAATTTCAAGAGTCACAAAATGAGTATTGTTCATGTTCGTGACTACAATAATCCTTTTTACCCCAATTCAATCCATGCCTCCAAGATATGGTCTAATGCCCCTGACGTAGTCAATTATATCGCCATCTCATACGAACTCTTTAAGTAACTGCTTTAGGCTGCTACCACCGACTGTTGTTGCCTCCACGCTCATATTGTCATACCTTTTTTGAAATTGGTATAGAAGCTGGGATCCATGATTCTATCCGTGAAATCATAGTGCTCATGAAATCTCAAATGCCTCTCCCGCATGAGGCTAACAATTTCATCAATTTACTGAAATAACAATTAATATTACAGAGTAAATATGAGTAATGACTGAAAAGATAAAACAAACAAACATTATAAATTGAAGGTTAGTAGAGAAAAATTACCCAATCTTCCCACCAAATGTCCATGCTTGTCATGACCTTGAAATCATTTTCACAAAAATAATGCATGCTGTATCGTGCGTGCAGATCCTTTACTTTCATCAATTCCAACAAAATGACCTTTTTAGCTACATGAACCATCTTATAAATATTCACCGGCTTGAGATCCATCTTCTCTCCTATGGCAATTGACACTTCTCTAACTATTTTTTTCTTCAAATTGTGTATTGCCTTGATAAAAGATTTTTTTCTCCTCTAGGCCTGTGGAGTATATGGATCCTGAACCTTGTTTGATGAAATGACCCTGACCCCCCTCTTGTATTTAAATTCATTCACAGTCTCACTCAATGTTTGAAGATACTTGATGGAGTCTTGCACTTCTCTCATAAAAAGCCAGAGCATCTACTACAAGAGGTAGCCCCAACACTTTGTCCACCAACACCAACACAAATACCATCACCAACATCAACACCAACACCAACACCAATATTAACACCATCCCTGACATCTGCATATACCATATCCTCATTAAAAACAACTAACTGATTATCAACTTTTGCCTTTTTAATGGTTGTTGCTCCAACCAATTCTCTTTTAACTCTATCCACTACAGGATCATATAAGGTTTCAACCAACCCTAGAGTAATCAGAAATGACATTTGCAATTCATTTTCAGTTGGGACAAATCATAGATGCACAACCTAAAATTATACAAATGAGTCATCTGTAGGAATATTTGAGTCATATGTTTTAACAGATGGGTTATATGTTTCTACATATGGGGCTTCTGTAGCAATATTTGGGTCACATATTGCAACAGATGCATCATTTGTAGCAACACATAACTCATATGTACCAACACATGGGTTATCTGTAGCAACATTTGTGTCACATGTTGCATCAAATGCATCATTTGTACCAACATATGAGTCATCTGTAGCAATATTTGGGTCACAAGTTGCTACAAATGGGTGATATGTCGCAACATATGGGGCATCTGCAGCAACAAATGACTCATCTGTAGCAACATATGTCTCATTTGTAACAACATTTGACACATATGACATAATTTGAAATTTGTAATACAACAACTTACTGCATCATCAGAAGGGTTAAAAATATTTGGAGGATTTTTGATATTTTTTGTTGTCAACCATCTCAATATCCTTGGAGATGAAATCTTTTCTTTTGCAGTTACTTGATGCCTCAAATGAGGAATGGTTTCAAATACCCAAGCCTATAAAAAAAAGAAAACATGTCACAAATCAAATGTTGAATTATTTAATAAATATAAAAATATTAAGAACATTTATGTTTACCATGAAAGCCCATGAAAAGCCAAATAAGTTATTGATCTTTGGAGATAAAGGAGCCAACAAGATTTGACAGTTAATTCGTAACTGTCATGACCCCAAGGATAGTTGTTGAAAGCCTCAATATCCTCGGATAACTTCACCCAATTAAGGGGTGTGTTGTTGTTGACATCTTTGGACATATGTACATTATGTACAAACCAAAGTAAACACAATGACTCCTTGTGCTTCTTTGATGTATCCTTGTCATTCAACAAAGCTATCAAATTGGGATTTTTGAAGCTTGGGCCAACAAGGGACACCAAGTCCTACTCCTCAGTTGACTGTTCCTTAATTGTTTGTGCTTCTCCTTTCTTTCGTCTCCGTGGTTGTTTTTTGGCTGTGAAAACAGGGATTGGCTCAGAAGGAGAATGGAATTTTAACCTTGTAACTATGGCAAACTCTTTTTTTGCCAAAGAAGAGTGGCATGCCACAATAATTAATCAACACCTCATCCTTCTTTTCATTATTCTACAAATTGAATCTTTTTTTTTCCAGAAGTTCATCGACAATGCTCATTTGAAAACGTGCATTATTGTTCATAGGCAAATCAAGATATTGCCCAAAATAAATATTCCTAAAAAAAATATTTCAAATCATTCTCCCGGAGTATTTTCCTGAAGGAGTCAAAAGATTTTCCATGGCTTACCTTATAATGTTATCACCAGTAGCATTAGGTTGGAAATGCACATAAAAAGTGTGTGCATTGCCATTTTTGATCCCATCATCCTCATCTTCATTTTTTTTCTTCTTCCTCAACTTCTTTTTATCGTCTTCTTCCTCAACTTCTTTATTTTTTCCTTCTTCTTCCTCAATTTCCTTTTTTTATCCCTTCATCTTCTTCCTCAACTTCTTTTTTATCCCTTCTTCTTCCTCAACTTCATTTTTTTCTCTTCTTCTTCTTCTCTTTCTTCATCATCATCAACTTCATTTCTATCTTTTTATATCATCATCATCCTCATTTATTTCTTGCCCTTCTTCCTCTACATCAACTTCATGGAGAATTTCAAGATTTTCTTGAGAAACTCCTTGTTCTACTTGAGAAGAAGAAACTCCTGATTCTACTTGAGTGGAAGAAACTGCTTCAGATGCAAGCTCTTCTAAACTTCATTTCTATCTTTTTATATCATCATCATCCTCATTTATTTCTTGCCCTTCTTCCTCTACATCAACTTCATGGAGAATTTCAAGATTTTCTTGAGAAACTCCTTGTTCTACTTGAGAAGAAGAAACTCCTGATTCTACTTGAGTGGAAGAAACTGCTTCAGATGCAAGCTCTTCTAAACTTCATTTCTATCTTTTTATATCATCATCATCCTCATTTATTTCTTGCCCTTCTTCCTCTACATCAACTTCATGGAGAATTTCAAGATTTTCTTGAGAAACTCCTTGTTCTACTTGAGAAGAAGAAACTCCTGATTCTACTTGAGTGGAAGAAACTGCTTCAGATGCAAGCTCTTCTAAACTTCATTTCTATCTTTTTATATCATCATCATCCTCATTTATTTCTTGCCCTTCTTCCTCTACATCAACTTCATGGAGAATTTCAAGATTTTCTTGAGAAACTCCTTGTTCTACTTGAGAAGAAGAAACTCCTGATTCTACTTGAGTGGAAGAAACTGCTTCAGATGCAAGCTCTTCTAAA
>JAJOOR010025141.1:0-22981 GCA_036250505.1 Solanum acaule | reverse complement strand
AATTAATGTTGAATGTACTTCCGCGACCGATGAAGTGTGATGACAAGTTTGAGAGGCTTGTTTGGGGTTCCTTCGGGTTCCTCATTCGCCATGTCACGTCTAGGCCCTAGGCTTGGGTCGTGACACATATTTAACTCATGGTTATAGTAATACTATATTCTATTAATATAATTGGTATTTTAACATCTTTACATTATTTTTTAACATAATTGCTCATCTTTTAGTTGAATAATTGGAAATTTATCCTTATTTGCTAGGAAGTATATATCTTTACCAACTCGACAAAAAGAAAAGAGTAATTGATAAATTATGAGGCGAAGACTTTCCGTGGGAAGGTTATTTAGAACTCGACAATGACATGAAGCTATATTCTGGAATTTGGACGAAGAAAAATGTAATGACCCTCCAGGTCATTTTTGAGTTAATGCATTCATTTCGGCGTTTAGAGCGTTCCTATAGAAACCCCAAGTCATTTATGACTTGCTGGCACTGAGTGTTCGGTCGTCTGGTCGTTCGTTTGGGTTTTAGAGCTTTTGAACTTTGAAAAGTTGACTTTAGTCAAAATATCATGTCAACGACCTCAGGATGGAATTCTGATGGTTCCATTAGCTCCGGATTAGACAAGTTAGGCTAGAAGCATGGACGGAACCCAAGGGCTTCGGTGCGAGTTTGGGACCATTTGGCATTTTAGCCTTTGAAATTTGGCCTAAGGTTGACTTTGGTCAACATTCTTGGAAAATGCGCTCTGATGAAAATTCCATCAGTGCGGTTAGTTTCAAAATATTGAGTTTGGTCTAGAACGACTCTTCGTTTGCTTCCCAAGGCTCGTTGTGGAAATTGGCTAAAAATGACATTTGGGTGTGGGACCCACTTTTAGTCAAAATGACCTCGTATGAGAATTTCGACTGCGCCATGAGTCTGGAACGTCAAATTAATTGGGGTAGCATAGTCTGTTTGTGTGCAGGGATTCAGAACGAATTCCGAGCACCCCGTCGGAGACTTTAAAAGATAGGAAAAGTTGAAATCTGGTGCAGCCCTTTTAGCGACCAGATGTTGGGCTTTTAATGACTAGAGTTTGTGTTTTTTAAGACCAGATTCGTCTTTTAAAAGCCTATTTCAGCTTTCAGCCCTCATTTTCAATTGCGATATCTTGAGCTATAAAGCTCCAAATCGAGTGATTCAAAGCTTTAAATTGTGTGGTTTTTCTGTGGGAACATAGTGGTGTGATCGGCAAGTGCTGGGGAAGCTTTGATTGAGGCGTTTTCTTGGTTTTAGCTGATGCCCTCTTCTTGACTCTTCTCTTTAATGGAGGTTTTAATTGCTTGAGCTATAGAGCTCCGATTCAGGTTATTAGTGTTGGGTGTTTGTGTGGATTGTGTGTTCGTTGTAGAGTGCTCGGAGAAGTGTGAAGATCAACGTTTTGAGGTAATTTCTGCCCCAGAGGGGATGCCCTCTTCTTGAATTTCTCCATAAATCGAATTTTCATTGCATGATCAAATTTCTTTCGTTACGATCCTTGAATTGTGCCCCATTTTGTGGTACAAGTTCCATATTGCGTTTATACCCTTTTTGCGGTGTCAAATTTGGGGTTCCCATCGCGAGTCCCACAATCTCGTTTTAGGCCCAATTTTGGGTCCAACTCCGAAAATTATGATTTTGGTGTCAAAACACTCGTATTATCGTTGTGATTCTATTTTTGATAGTGTGGAAGCATTCTGAGGCCGTACGAAAGGGAAAGGCTCCAGCTACTTGATTTGAAGTGCGCGCGGTCAGCCTACATGTAGGCTACAACTTCCCTCTCCTTAGATTGAGCATGATTTAACATTTGTATGTTGATTTTTATGTGATTTTGGGGGTAATTGGTGGGTGAGCATGCTAAATTCCTAGAAACCATGACTTAGGATCTAATTTCTGGTACTCCAGATTACTGAAGCATGTCTAATGTAATTATTGATCATCCGTACCTTATGGTGTGCCCTTTTAATGGCTTATGTGTATATTTGAAAGTATGTTTGTGTAATGACCCTCTTGGTCATTTTTGTGTCTTGCCTTCTGTGTGTCATTTAGAGTATTTCTGTAGCGACCCTAAGACATTTATGACTTGCTGAAACTGACAGTTCGGTCACCTGGTCGTTCGTTTGGTTTTGGTGCGAGTTTTTGTGTTTTGGAGCTTATGAACCTTGAATGATCATTTTTTATCAAAAGTTCAAGAAGATGACATTGAAATCCATTTCTGACGATTCCATTAGCTCTGGAAGGGTCATTTTAGGCTAGTAGCATGATCGGCATGACTCCCGAGGTTTTCAGTGTGAGTCGGTGCGATTAGGCGTTTTAACTTTAAGTTTAAGCCTAAGTTTGACTTTGGTCAACATTGTGAGTAAACGTGCTCGGATGAGAATTCCGTCAGTGCGGTAAGCTCTGAAATATCAAGTTTGGTCTAGGATGACCTTTCTTTTGTGTCTCGAGGTTTTTGATATTTTTCGGAACTCTTTGTGATTTTTGACTTAAAATGACTTTTGGGTGTGGTACCCACTTTTTGTCAAGATGACCTCGTATGAAAATTTTGACTGTTCCATTGAGTCCGAAATATTGAATTTAGTATGATTGCATATTTTGTTTGCGTGTACGGGGTTCCGAATGAGTTCGGAGCACCCCGTCGAAGTTTTTAAATTTTGGGGAAAAGTGCAGAAAAATCTGCTATAAGATGCAGAAAAATCTGCACTTTGAGAAAACTTAAAACCCTCATAACTCTCTCATCTCTCAACCGAATTAGGCGATTCGAAGTGCGGGAGTTTCGTATTTTTGGTGGCTTCGCTGTAGAGTGTTCGGAAGTTGTTGGGTGTGCGTAGTTCGAGGTAAATTTTGCGATAAACCTGACTGTTGTACCCTTTTCCGAGCTTTTGTTTTTGGCATCCTTGTTTTGGTCATATCTCACTCATTTTAGCTCAGTTTTGGGTGATTCGAAGTCCCACATGTTGGAAATTTTTGTGGCTTCATCATAGAGCGTTAAAGGAGTGCTGGGCACCATTAGATACTTGTAAATTTCGAGTTTAGACTGTTGTAGGTTTTCTTTTAGTTGATTAAAGTGTGATTTTCTTGCTTGTTGATTTTTGCTGCGTTTTGATCCCCGAATTGTGTTCCATTTTGGAACACAAGTTTGGGGTGCTATTTAGGGTGTCTTGACGGAGTCAAATTCGGACAGTTCAGTGCGGGTCCCACAATTCCTGTTTTGACTCTAAAATTGATCCATCTCCATTTGTTGTGATTTTGGTGTCTAAACGACCGTAATAACGTTGTGACTCTATTTTTGATAGCGGGGCAGCGTTTCGTGGCTGTTCGAAAAGGGAAAGCTCCGGAGAAGTGATTTTGAAGCGCGTGTGATCGATCTACAGGTAGGCTACGGTTTCCCTCTCTTAGATTGAGCTCGAGATGGTGAATGCATGTTGATTAGTTGGATTTTGGTTGGGTAGTTATTGAATCTCGTATAGGTGTTTAAAAATCATGTTTTCGGCCTATTTCGAGAATTATTGGGTAACTGTGAGCATGCTTTGTGTTATTAATTGACCCTCCTCGCTATGTGGAGTGCTTGCATGCTTAATTACAGTTTATTTGAAGCATGTTGGGCCTTAGTTTAGGTTTGACTAGGGCTTGCCTTAGAAATACATGATTCGAATTCGATAGGTCTTAGTTTTTCCCCGACGTCGCTCGGCCGGCTTAGATCCCTGTTGACTGGTGTAGCAGACTTGAGTCTGATAGTTTGGGCCTTAGATAGGCGATACGCTTGCTCCAACTATAGTTATCCTTATTTTCCCCGATGTTACGGCTTCACGAGTTACGTCGGCGACACTAATTCTGCTTCGCAATTTGAATTTGATTTTTGATTCGGTTCCAAGGACTTAAATTGATTGGCTAAGTATGGACGGCGTTCCACAGACATTTATTAGCGTGGATCGATTAGGACTTTTTCAACAGCTACATTAGCACCTTTATAGAGCATCCGATTTAAGGTCCGGCCTCTATTGTCCAGATACTTATATATATCATCTGGTTTAAGGTCCGGCCTCTATTGCCCAGATACTTATATGGAGAGATACTTATATGGAGCATCTGGTTTAAGGTCCGGCCTCCATTGCCCATATACTTATATGGAGCATCCGATTTAAGGTCCAACCTCTATTGCCCAGATACTTCGAGAATTATTGGGTAACTGTTAGCATGCTTTGTGTTATTAATTGACCCTCCTCGCTATGTGGAGTGCTTGCATGCTTAATTACTGTTTATTTGAAGCATGTTGGGCCTTAGTTTAGGTTTGACTAGGGCCTGCCTTAGAAATACATGATTCAGATCCGATAGGTCTTAGTTTTTCCCTGACGTCGCTCAGTCGGCTTAGATCCCTGTAGACTGGTGTAGTAGACTTGAGTCTGATAGTTTGGGCCTTAGCTAGGCGATACGCTTGCTCTGACTATAGTTATCCTTAGTTTCCCCGATGTTACGGCTTCATGAGTTACGTCGGCGACACTAATTCTGCTTCACGATTTGAATTTGATTTTCGATTCGGTTCCAAGGACTTACATTGATTGGCTAAGTATGGACGGTGTTCCACGGACATTTATGAGCGTGGATCGATTAGGACTTTTTCAGCAGCTACATTAGCACCTTTATAGAGCATCCGGTTTAAGGTCCGGCCTCTATTGCCCAAATACTTATATAGAGCATCCGATTTAAGGTCCGGCCTCTATTGCCCAAATACTTATATAGAGCATCCGGTTTAAGGTCCGACCTCTATTTTCCATAAACTTATATGGAGCATCCAGTTTAAGGTCTGGCCTCTATTGCCCAGATACTTATATAGATCATCCGATTAGAGTTCCGACCCTAGATACTTGATACTTGTGATTGGTTACTTGGATATTTCTCGTGAGCATCCGATTTGAGGTTCGGCCTCCGTACTGTTAGATTCTACTAATTAGGGTTGAGGTTCTGGTTCAATGTTCTCCGTTCTCCTTTCTTGGGTTCTTATATGCAATTATCTTTAGTTATAGTTATTTTGTGTACTCGTCGGGCTTATGGGGTCCGTTCGGATTTTTATTTAACTTGCGCACGAGTGTACCTTCTGGGCTTATGGTGGTCCAGTTAGGTGTAGTATCTTATAGATTACTTTAGTTAGTTCTTTCTACACTCGTGTGCATTCCATTGTTAGTTAGATTTTCGTTCTTGACTTTGGTTTGTGTTATTCCTTATTTTCATATTGCCTTTACTTTTCAAGTTTAGTCGGACTATGATGCCTACTGGGTACTGTTGTTTTGGTACTCATGCTACGCTCTGCATCTGTTTCGTTATGCAAGTCCGAGCACCAGTGGCCAGCGTTGGTCCAGTTTGGAGTAGTCTGATCTGAAGACGGGGGTGAGGACACGACGTTCTATACTATTTCAGTCATCATCTGTGTATATAGACTTGTCTTTTACCTTTTGAGACAGTCCAGTCTCTGTGGTCCAGTTTTGGGAGTTGTACTCGTTTTGTTAGTAGCTCTATACTAGTGACTTCCAGGTTCTGGGAGGGATCTTTATTTGTATATATGTTTTGGTTTGCTTCCGCTTGTTTATGTTGTTATCTCAAATTTTGCCTACTCTTGTTTAATTTCTGTCCTCAGACCCATTACTTGTTGTTCCGGGTTACGGGTTGGCTTACCTACTGGTGGATTATAGTAGGTGCCATCATGATTCGAGGAATCGGTTTATGACAAGTTGGTATCAGAGCTAATGTCTAGTAAAGTCTTGTGGATCGGTGCGGAGACGTCCGTAACTTATCTACGGGAGGCTACAGGATGTCTTTAGGAAGATTTACTCTTTTGTTTCACTTTCGTGCAACGTGTGTCTTATTGGTTCCTTAAAATCTCACTTGTTTCACTCTTTCGCAGGATGGCTCGCACGCGAGGCGGCGCAGCCGGGGGCGATGCACTCGGGCCTGCGGACAGAGCCCCAGCTTGGGGTAGACACCGACCCGAGATCGAGGCAGGGTCGCAGCACCGGCCCAAGATAGGGAGGAGGAGTCCCAGGCAACATATGTACCTCCACAGCCAGTGGGGCCGGGATCAGCCCAGCCACCACCTGCACCAGCTACAACTCCTGACCTTCATGCCCTGCTGACTCAGATATTAGCAGATATTGGTGAGATGCGTCAAGCACCAGCACCAGTCCCAACTCCAGCTCCTACTCTAGCGCCGCAGGGTCATCCTGCCGCAGCAGAACCAGAGGTTCAGCTGCCACCAGTTCATGTGACCGCCCTGCCAGACTTAAAGGACAGGGAGATGCCACCACGCGAGCAGAAAATGCTTGGGGTATTCCAGAGGTTGGCACCGCTGATATTCTCAGGGGTGAATGGGGAAGACGCCTACGAGTTCCAACTCATTTGCCAAGAGATGCTACAGTCATTAGACCTCTTAGAGTCGAGAGGAGACGACTTTACTGCTCCTCAGTTCCATGGGCCAGCCAGGCAGTGGTGGCGCACGTATCGAGAGTCCAGGCCAATTGGATCGCCTCATATATCTTGGAGTGAGTTCTTAGAGGCTTTCTTGTCCCGATTCATGCCACGGAGCATGAGGCATAGGCTTCGTGATTAGTTCTCCAGATTGGAATAGGGCCCTATGACCGTCTCAGAGTATAAGACGAGGTTCCATGAGTTGTCTCGACATGCTACCATGATCCTGCCCATGGAGGAGGAGAGAGTTCGTTGTTTTGTACGTGGGTTGCGGTACTGTCTGAGGGTCGACACAGAGCATTTGGTTTTAGCTGGCCGTTCATTTCTTGATGTGGTCGATCATGCCCGATCCATGGAGCATATTCATCGCGAGGCCCAAGGGGGCAGCGATAAGAGGGCACACTACCAGGGCAGCTACAACGAGTCCCAGACTAGAGGGAGAGACTCCTATAATAGGCCCCGCCAGAGGTTCCAGCAGGGTCAGTCCAGTCGGCCTGTTCAGGCGGCATTACCTGCTTCTGAGGGAGACCAGCATCAGCAGGGTGGTCCTAGTACGGGCCAGAGTTCGAGGGGATCAGATTCCCTCCCTTCCTACCGTGGTCGGGTTACTTCAGGGCATTCAGCTTCGGGGTGCTTTGATTGCGGTGCGCTTGACCATTGGTCCAGAGGGTTCCCCCGGCAAGGGTGAGGGGCGATTGTACCAGCTCCCCTTGCACCTAGACCAGTTTCAGCAGTGCCCCCTCCAGCTAGAGGTAGTGGTCAGGGCAAGGATCGTCGGGACAACCGACAGGGTACCAAAGGCGGAGCTCGGGGAGACAGGTTAGGTGGTAAATCAGATGCATCGAGCAGAGGTGCTCAGGGCTATTTCTATGCAGCCCAGGTGAGGGCGGCGACTGAGGCATCTGACGAAGTCATCACAGGTACGCTTTTATTATGCCATCAGCCTGCTAAAGTATTATTTGATCCTGGGTCCACATTCTAGTATGTATCTGTTTATTTTGCTCCCCGATTGGGTATGAGGTCTGAGTCTTTAGCAGAGCCGATTCATGTTTAGACCCCGGTGGGTGAGTCCTTAGTAGTGGATCAGATATTGCGATCTTGCTTAGTGACTATCCAGGGTTATGATACTAGAGTTGATCTTATTCTGCTAGATATGGTTGATTTTGATGTGATTATGTGCATGGACTAATTATCCCCCTACCATGCGGTCTTGGATTGCTACACCAAGACCGTTACTTTATCTATGCCTGGCATTCCCCCAGTGTTGTGGCAGGGTGCTTATAGTCCCACACCGATGGGGATCATCTCTTTTATGCTGGCTAGACAGTTGGTTGCTTCTGGCTGTTTAGCTTATTTGGCCTATGTGAGATATGTGAATAGGGAGGGCCCTTCAGTTGACTCAGTTCCTGTGGTTAGAGAGTTTGGAGATGTGTTCCCTACAGACCTACCTGGTCTACCCCCAAATCGTGACATTGATTTTGCTATAGATTTGGACCCCGACACCTATCATATTTCTATTCCGCCTTACCGGATGGCTCCTGCAGAGCTCAGGGAGCTTAGTGTTCAGTTAGAGGACCTCTTAGGTAAGGGGTTCATTCGTCCGAGTGTGTCGCCTTGGGGTGCTCCTGTTCTGTTTGTGAAGAAGAAGGACGGGACTATGAGGATGTGCATTGACTACAGGCAGTTAAACAAGGTGACGGTGAAGAACCGTTACCCCATGCCTCGTATTGATGATTTGTTTGATCAACTTCAAGGTGCCGCCGTGTTTTCTACGATTGATTTGAGGTCCGGGTACCATCAGTTGAGGATTAGGGCAGCGAACATCCCTAAGACTGCATTTAGGACCCATTATGGCCATTATGAGTTCTTGGTGATGTCATTTGGGTTGACTAATGCCCTTGCTGCCTTCATGGACTTGATGACATGTGTGTTCAGGCCATACCTTTATTTATTTGTTATCGTCTTCATTGATGACATACTGGTATATTCGCGGAGCCAGAGTGAGCACGAGCATCATTTGAGGATAGAGCTCCAGACTTTGAGAGATCAACGGCTTTATCCCAAGTTCTCAAAGTGCGAGTTTTGGGTTGAGTCTGTAGCATTGTTGGGGCACGTGGTGTCCAAGGAGGGTATTGGGGTTGATCCGGCGAAGATTGAGGCTATTCGTGAATGGGATAGGCCCACTTCTGTTACTGAGGTTCGTAGCTTCGTCGGCTTAGCGAGTTACTACAGACGCTTTGTTGAGGGATTTTCTACTATTGCAGCCCCGTTGACTCGATTGACTCATGTTAATGTTCCCTTTGTTTGGTCAAAGGAGTGTGAGGCAAGCTTTTTGCGGCTCAAGGAGTTATTGACCACCGCTTCTATATTGACTCTTCCAGTTGAAGGCGAGGGGTTCACAGTTTATTGTGATGCATCTGGTGTTGGTTTGGGTTGTGTATTGATGCAGCAGGGCCGGGTTATTGCTTATGAGTCGAGGCAGCTTAAGATCCATGAGCGCAACTACCCCACTCATGACTTGGAGTTGGCGGAGGTAGTTTTTGCGCTTAAGATTTGGAGGCACTACTTGTATGGAGTTCGATGTGAGATCTATACCGATCATAAGAGTCTTCAGTACTTCATGAGCCAGAGGGACCTTAATTCGAGGCAGCGTCATTGGATTGAGCTCCTGAAGGACTATGACCTCTCTATTATCTACCATCCGGGCAAGGCAAATGTAGTAGCGGACGCCTTGAGCCGGAAGGCGGGGAGTATGGGTAGTCTAGCCTTCCTTTCTGTTTCGGAGCAACCATTGGCTTTGGACATCCAGTCCTTAGCTAACCGGATGATCAGACTTGATATTTCAGATTCCAGATGGGTATTAGCCTATGTGGGAGTTTAGTCGTCTTTGCTAGATCGGATCTGTGGTTGTCAGTTTGAGGATGAGTCTTTGGTGGCACTCAGAGATAGAGTATTGTCAGGTGATGCTAGACAGGCTACCTTAGATTCGGATGGGGTTCTGAGAGTCAATGGCCGATTGTGTGTTCCGAGAGCTTGGGGTTTGATTCAACTGATCTTGAGTGAGGCCCATGATTCCAGATATTCCATCCATCCGGGCACGGCTAAGATGTTTTGTGATTTGAGGCAGCATTATTGGTGGAGCGGTATGAGGAGAGATATTGCCGACTACGTATCCCGTTGTTTATGCTGCTAGCAGGTGAAGGCCGAGCATTTGAGGCCTGGTGGCGAGTTCCAGAGATTACCCTTTCCGGAGTGGAAGTGGTAGCGTATCACTATGAACTTCATTGTGGGGTTGCCTCGGACTTCTAGAGGTGTTGACAGTATTTGGGTCATCGTGGATCGATTGACCAAGTCAGCACACTTCCTTCCTATTCACACTACTTTCAGTGCCGATAAGTTGGCTCGTATCTACATTAGAGAGGTAGTTCGTCTTCATGGTGTGCCTAGTTCTATCATTTCAGACCGGGGTTCACAGTTCACTTCTAGCTTTTGGAGGGCTTTTCAGGAGGAGTTGGGCACCCGTGTCCACCTTAGCACAACTTTTCACCCACAGATGGATGGCCAGTCGGAGCGTACTATTCAGGTCCTTGAGGATATGTTGCGGGCCTGTGTTAAGGATTTTGGAGGTTAGTAGGACCAGTTCTTGCCTTTGGCGGAGTTTGCGTACAACAACAGCTACCACTCTAGTATTCAGATGCCCCTATTCGAGGCCTTATATGGTAGGCGTTGTCGCTCGCCAGTTGGTTGGTTTGAGTCTACAGAGCCTAGGCCGCGTGGTACAAATTTTCTTTAGGAGGCCCTAGATCAGGTGAGGGTGATTCAGGATAGGCTCACGACGGCTCAGAGTAGACATCAGAGTTACGCGGATCACAGGCGTCGATTGTTATGCAGTTGGTGACTGGGTATTTTTCTGTGTGTCGCCCATGAAGGGTGTGATGAGGTTTGGGAGGCGGGGCAAGCTTAGCCCCAGGTACATTGGGCCTTTTGAGATACTTCGGACAGTTGGGGAGGTTGCTTATGAGTTGGCCCTACCTCCAGCATTTTCAGCCATCCACCCAGTGTTCCATGTCTCGATGTTGCGGCGGTATGTTCCTAATGAGTCCCATGTGCTCCAATATGATACAGTCGAGTTGGATGATCGTTTGACATTTGTAGAGGAGTCAGTTGCCATTCTAGCCTGATATTTGAGGAGATTGCACTCGAGAGTCATTCCTGTTGTTAAGGTCCGTTGGAGGCATCGTCCAGTTGAGGAGGCTACCTGGGAGACCAAGTAGGAGATGCGAGAGTAGTTTCCCGGCTTGTTTGAGCCTTCAGGTACTTCTTGATCCTTTCTTTCGCGGACGAAAGTCCTTTATAGTAGTGGATATTGTAATGACCCTTCTGTTCATTTCTGTGTCTTGCCTTCTGTGTGTCGTTTAGAGCGTTACTGTAGCGACCTCAAGTCATTTATGACTTTCTGGGACTGACAGTTCGGTCACCTGGTCGTTCGTTTGGTTTTGGTGCGATTTTTTGTGTTTTGGAGCTTATGAACCTTGAACGATCATTTTTGATCAAAAGTTCAAGAAGATGACATCGGAATCCATTTTTGACGATTCCATCAGCTCCGAAAGGGTCATTTTAGGCTAGTAGCATGGTTGGCATGACTCCCAAGGTTTTCAGTGTGAGTCGGTGCGATTAGGCGTTTTAACTTTAAGTTTAATCCTAAGTTTGCCTTTGGTCAACATTGTGAGTAAATGCGCTTAGATGAGAATTCCGTCAGGGCGGTTAGCTCTGGAATGTCAAGTTTGGTCTAGATTGACCTTTCTTTTGTGTCTCAAGGTTTTCGATATTTTTCGGAGCTCTTTTGTGGTTTTTGACTTAAAATGACATTTGGGTGTGGGACCCACTTTTTGTCAAGATGACCTCGTATGAAAATTTTGACTGTGCCATTGAGTTCGGAATATCAAATTTGGTATGGTTGCATATTTCGTTTGCGTGTACGGGGTTCTGAACGAGTTCGGAGCACCCCGTCGAAGTTTTTAAATTTTGGGGAAAAGTGCAGAAAAATATGCACTTTTGGAAAACTTAAAACCTTCATAACTCTCTCATCTCTCAACCGAATTAGGTGATTTGAAGTGCGGGAGCTTCGTATTTTTGGTGGCTTCGCTGTAGAGTGTTCGGAAGTTGTTGGGTGCACGTAGTTCGAGGTAAATTTCACGACAAACCTGACTGATGTACCCTTTTTCGAGCTTTTGTTTTTGGCATCCTTGTTTCGGTCATATCTCATTCATTTTAGCTCAGTTTTGGGTGATTCAAAGTCCCACGTGTTGGAAATTGTCGTGGCTTCATCATGGAGTGTTAAAGGAGTGCTGGGCACCATTAGATACTTGTAGATTTTGAGTTTAGACTGCTGTAGGTTTTCTTTTATTTGATTAAAGTGTGATTTTCTTGCTTGTTGGTTTTTGCTGCATTTTGATCCCTGAATTGTGTTCTATTTTGGAACACAAGTTTGGGGTGCTGTTTAGGGTGTCTTGACGGAGTCAAATTCGGACAGTTCGGTGCGGGTCCTACGATTCCCATTTTGACTCCAAAATTGATCTATCTCTGTTTGTTGTGATTTTGGTGTCTAAACGACCGTATTAACGTTGTGACTCTATTTTTGATAGCGGGGCAGCGTTTCGAGGCCGTTCGGAAAGGGAAAGCTCCGGAGAAGTGATTTTGGAGAGCGTGTGATCGATCTACAGGTAGGCTATGGTTTCCCTCTCTTAGATTGAGCTCGAAAATGTGAATGCATGTTGATTAGTTGGTATTTTGGTTGGGTAGTTATTAAATCTCGTATAGGTGTTTAAAAATCATGTTTTCGGCCTATTTTGAGAATTATCGGGTAACTGTGAGTATGCTTTATGTTATTAATTGACCCTTCTCGCTATGTGGATTGCTTGCATGCTTAATTACTGTTTATTTGAAGCATGTTGGACCTTAGTTTAGGTTTGACTAGGGCTTGCCTTATAAATACATGATTCGGATCCGATAGGTCTTAGTTTTTCCCCGACGTCGCTCGGCCGGCTTAGATCCCTATAGACTGGTGTAGTAGACTTTAGTCTGATAGTTTGGGCCTTAGATAGGCGATACGCTTGCTCCAACTATAGTTATCCTTATTTTCCCCGATATTACGACTTCACGAGTTACGTCAGTGACACTAATTCTGCTTCGCGATTTGAATTTGATTTTCGATTCGGTTCCAAGGACTTACATTGATTGGCTAAGTATGGACGGTGTTCCACGGATATTTATGAGCGTGGATTGATTAGGACTTTTTCAGCAGCTAAATTGGTACCTTTATAGAGCATCCGGTTTAAGGTCCGGCCTCTGTTGTCCAAATACTTATATAGAGCATCCTGTTTAAGGTCCGACCTCTATTACCCAGATACTTATATGGAGCATCCGGTTTAAGGTTCGGCCTCTATTGCGGAGCATCCGATTTAAGGTCCAGCCTCTATTGCCCAGATACTTATATAGAGCATCTGGTTAGAGTTTCGGCCTCAGATACTTGATTCTTGTGATTGGTTACTTGGTTATTTCTGGTGAGCATCCAGTTCGAGGTCCGGCCTTCAGACTGTCAGATTCTACTAATTAAGGTTGAGGTTCTGGTTCGATGTTCTCTGTTCTCCGTTCTTGGGTTCTTATATGCAATTCTCTTTAGTTATAGTTATTCTGTGTACTCGTCGGGCTTATGGGGGTCCATTCAGGTTTTTATTTAACTTACACACGAGTGTACCTTCTGCGCTTACGGGGGTCTTGTTAGGTGTAGTTAACTTATAGATTACTTTAGTTAGTTCTTTCTACACTCGTGTGCATTCCATTGTTAGTTAGATTTTTCTTCGGTTTGTGTTATTTCTTCTTTTCATATTGCCTTTACTTTTCAAGTTTAGTCGGCTTATAATGCCTACTGGGTACCTGTTGTTTTGGTACTCATGCTACGCTCTGCATCTGTTTCGTTATGTAGGTCCGAGCACCAGTGGCCAGCGTTGATCCAGTTTTGAGTAGCCTGATCCGGAGACGGGGATGAGCACACAACGTTTTGTACTATTTCAGTCTCCATCTGTGTATATAGACTTGTCTTTTACCTTTCTAGACAGTCCAGTCTCTGTGGTCCACTTTTAGGACTTGTACTTGTTTTGTTAGTAGCTCTGTACTAGTGACATCCAGGTTCTGGGAGGGATCTTTATTTGTATATATGTTTTGGTTTGCTTCTGCCTGTTTATGTTGTTATCTCAAATTTTGCCTACTTTTGTTTAGTTTCTGCCCTCATACCCATTACTTGTTATTTCGGGTTAGGGTTGGCTTACCTACTGGTGGGTTATAGTAGGTGTCATCATGATTCGAGGAATCGGGTCGTGACAGTTTGGCCTTAGTCTAGGCTTAGACTAGTTATTGCCATATACTTGCGCATTTTAGAGCTGTTAGGCCTTGAAACCTCTCCGATGTCACTTCAGATGGCTTAGCTCCCTGTAGACTAATATAGCAGACTTGAGTCATATAGTCTGGGCCTTAACCAGGAAATAACATCGCACTTGGAACTTTATATCCATAATTCATTTTCCTGTTGATTCTGATGTATTCGAATTCTTGGTTTGAAAGCTACTCAACGATTCTGGTTGGATATTGTTCGGGCTAGAGTGATTTATTGATGGCACTCGGTTTGGGGATACTCCCGTGACGCTTGGTTGACAGTTGATCCTATTTCTAATCGACTCGTCTTTACTCGTGGTTCAAGTCCCCAGTTCACTCCACTGGGCGGGGTTCAAGTTCTAACCTTGGTAATATTTTATGTGGTTCAAGTCCATAATTATCCTTAACCTCGGTTCAAGTCGTTGGTCATATTTTATGTGGTTCAAGTCCACGATTATACTTAACCTCGGTTCAAGTCCTTGGTCATATTTTATGTGGTTCAAGTCCACGATTATCCTTAACCTCGGTTCAAGTCCTTGGTCATATTTTATGTGGTTCAAGTCCATAATTATCCTTAACCTCGGTTCAAGTCCTTGGTCATATTTTATGTGGTTTAAGTCCACGATTATCCTTAGCCTTTGTTCAAGTCCTCGGTTACTCCAAATCTCGGTTCAAGTCTTTGCTCATTTATCTTCATTCGGTTCAAGTCCCTATTTCCCTATAGCTTTAGGTAAGCTTCGGGCACATGGATTAGTTTGGTTCAAGTCCAGAAAGTTGTGGTAATTTGGAAACTTCATCGGATCCTCTTACTTCATTTCAACTCTCCCTTCTTTGCACCTGTCGGGCTTATGTGAGTCCGTTCAGGTTTTACTTTCATATTGTGCACGAGCATACCCGCCGGGTTTATGGGAGCCCGGTTGGATTTAGTTTGTTACTTTCCTTCTCTTTGTGTGTAAGTACGCTCATGTGCATACCTATTAGATGTTCCCTCCTGTTTATTTTTGTTAGTATGTTAGATTCTCGCATTTCATATTACTTTTGCTTTTCTTGCTCAGTCGGCCTATGATGCCTACTGGGTACCTGTTGTTTTGGTACTCATGCTACACTCTGCATCTGTTTTTGTGATGCAGGTCCAAGTACCAGCTATCATTGTTGATTTCGAGCAAGTTGCAGTCATGTTAGGAGGTGAGGGTGAGCACATAGCGTCCTGGATTTGCCCGTCTCCTTCTGTATTTATATATTAACTTGTCTTTTTCTTTTTGAGACAGTCTTATTTCTGTGATCCACTGTTAGGACTTGTACTAATTTTGTTAGTAGCTCTATACTTGTGACTTCCAGGTTCTGGGAGGGATATTTTATATGTATATAGTTTTAGCTTGCTTTCGTCCTTCCATTTGTGATTCCTGTTGTTATTATTATTGTGTTATTGGGTTTAGTTTTCTACCCTCAATCCCATTACTAGTTGTTCTGGGATACGGGTTGGCTTGCCTACTGGTGGGTTATAGTAGGTGCCATCATGACTCGAGAAATCTGGTCGTGACAAAAAATCTGCTATCCAGTATATGTATTCAATTGGTTATTGAATAGATTATAGAGTGTGGAAATATTATGTTTAGTGTAAATGTTTTTAGCTATGAAAACTGATCCAAATTTATATGGCAACTTAATTATGACTAATGAGAATGTTGCTTACTGTTCTTAGTCTTGCAACTATCAGAAGTTGTAAATGTTTTGAGGTATGAAGGCTGGCCTTTTCTTGTGTTTCTGGATGAAGTACTAAGAGAAAAACAGACCAGCCAAGTAAATTTTTCATTGTAAGTTGTCCAGCATCATACAATATCTTGAGCTTGTCGATAATTTGATCTACTATGATACTCTTGTTCATGTCATATTCATGCAAAAGGTTCAGTTATTTTGGTCAAATTTGCCGCCATCTCGATATTATGTTTACCTTCCATGTAGCTTCAGTTGCTATTCCTCTATTTTACATCTTGAAGATAAAGGAAGATTTTCCTCACATGGAACAAACATTTTTACTGTAGGAGGCAGAGCAATTCCATTTAAACCATATTCTCTCCTTAATTAGTCCCTGTAAAGAGACAAACTCTCCAGCTTTGCTACGTAACATGTTAATCTTGCATCAAGCTAATTAGTTTCACTTGTACTTCTTCATTATTATAATACTAATCTTTTGATTTTTGCGTTTCTTATTTGTAGTTTTATCTATGAGTCCTAAATGAGTAAATTATAAAATGAAGCAAAGAAAATTTCCCAATCTTACACAGCAATTCTTGTTTTTTCTATGTATATATGTCAGCCTCACCTTGAAGTTCTGACACTTAGATAAACTTTGACATAAAGGGGTTCAATTTCTTAGCAGAAAAGATTGAAATAACAAAGGTTGACATTAGGGGTTACTTAATCTTAAAATGTCATTGACATTAAAAACGTTACTATGGGTAACGTTTTAAACTTAAAACAATACCGTTTTAAATCTATTAACTCCATTAGTCATTTGTCTTTTTGTCATTTGAATTTTTTTTAATAAAATAATACCTAATACGTTACTGTCAAATACCTTTATACTAGTTTTGTAAAAAAGATTTAAAAACGTATTATTTTGATGAATTAAATTAAATTAAATAATGACTTATTTCAGTCAAAATTTTGAATGGTGAAATTTCATCAGCATTTGAACAATTATGTACTAAAATTTATATTATCTCCAATGTTATCACAAATATACCTATTACTAATTACAAAAATAAAAAAATAAAAAAACTAATTTGTGTGGAATTATATAAAAATCAAA
Source organism: Solanum acaule (assembly GCA_036250505.1). NCBI lineage: Eukaryota > Viridiplantae > Streptophyta > Magnoliopsida > Solanales > Solanaceae > Solanum > Solanum acaule. The sequence goes on along the minus strand of JAJOOR010025141.1, from coordinate 6,261 downwards.
CTTTGTATACTCACATAATCTGTTAAACACATAATTCATCTACAGTTATTGTTAGTTTTGTTACTGTATGATTGAATCCATGGAAGCTTGTTCTTCCATGGATGAGCAACACCAATTGTAGAAGAGAAAGAGAAACTTTTATTATCTGTTAGAGAGAAAAGTACAATGAAGAAGGAATGCCTTCTTTTATAGAACACACTTTTGTTACTTCTCATTCTAACTACCTAATGTCACGTAGGAATTAATTATATAACAAACTAGTAACTAATGTCTTTCTAGAATCTTCGAGAATCTTCAATAATTATTTTATCCCTTAAATGTTTTTTTACCCAAAAAATACTACTCCATTGATATTTAAAGTAACATGCATGTGATGAAGAGGTTTCAAAAAAAATGTTTCTTCTGTACGTCTGTTGATAATTAAATAGATTTGGTAGAAAAAGCCCCCAGCCACATAAACAAGACAAGAAGAAACAATACATACATACAAATGTTAGATGAGTTGCCAACTTTTCAGTTATAAACTAATGGACATCATAAATCCATATCCTTAAACATGGATAACTAGGCAAAAACCAACAACAAAAAAAAGACTTATTAGTTGGATCATCATCGTAAACGAAAAAGAAAAAAAAAGCAATATAATGGTACTCGAAAAAAGTCTACCAATGACTGCAAGAGATTCAGAATGTAGTTATGCCAATAATTCAATCCTTCAGGTTCAACTTCTTCAATCGTTTAATATGCATCCATCGTTATATACAAATCTCTATATTATATACAATTAGCTTTTTAGTACGTTTAAAAGAATGTTTCTTTTCAATTTAGATAACTCTTTAATTTTCAATTTTCCACATGATATTTTTAAGATCACAACATTAAAGGATATTTTGATATATTCAATTCAAAACCACAAGATTTAAAATTTCAATCACTTTCTTAGAGTTGTGAAATAAAAAATTATGTTAATGTTGATCAGGTCGAACTCAATATCTTTTTTTATTAAAAAAATTATTTAAATATGTATCGATAATATAATGTACAAATATTAGATTTAGAATGTAGTTAGTTAGTGTTATTTAAAGTGGTCCCATAAATAAACTAATAGAAGTAGAGAATAAGCATTTGTATTAGTTAATAAAATATGAATGTTAGTAAGTGATTTGTAATGTTTGTATTTCCAGAGAAGAGTGATAGTAAAGTCAAAACCTTTATTAGAAGAAACTGTAAAAAGTATGTTGAAGAATGGTATTTTTCCAAAGTGTTTAAGAGTAGCAGATTTGGGTTGTTCTTCAGGAGGAAATACACTTTTATGTATGAGCAATGTGATTGATACAGTTCATAATTTGTGCAAAGAGAACAAGTATGAACCACCAGAATTTCAAGTGTATTTGAATGATCTGGCAGATAATGATTTCAATAATGTCTTCAAATCAATTGCATCATTTCTTGAAAAATATGGGAATTGTTACATAGCAGGAGTTGTTGGTTGTTTTTATCAAAGGCTTTTTCCTACAAATAGCTTGAACTTTGTTCATTCTTCTTATAGTCTCCATTGGCTTTCTCAGGTATATATAATCTTTAACGACGCTCTGTTGTTATAGAGTACTCCGTCCGTTTAAAAAAGAATGACCTCCTTTCCTTTTTATTTAGTTTTAAAAAGAATGGCATCTTTCCTCTTTTGGTAACATTTTAATTTTAACTTTTCACATGACATGTTTAAGGCCACAAGATTATAGGGTAATTTAGTACATTTGACATAACTTTAATTTAAGACCACAAGATCCAAAAGTCTTCTTTATTTTCTTAAACTCCGTGCCAAGTCAAACTAGGCCACTCTTTTTGAAACGGAGGGAGTATTTTGTTTCATAATATTACTTACTAATAATTAATTAATTAGTAGGTTCCAAAAGGGTTGGAGTGTAAAAAAAAATGTATACTCATATCAAAATCAAGTCCTCCACAAGTAGTGGAAGCATATTCCAATCAATTCAACAAGGATTTTTCAAGCTTTCTACGCTTGCGTTCTCAAGAAGTAACAAGTGGAGGGCATATGGTTCTTGTGTATGTTGGCAGGAGCAATCTAGATCCAAGAAGCTATGATTCTTGTTGTTTGATGGATTTACTAACAAACTCACTTCTTCATTTAGCAGCCCAGGTTGTTTATATATATATATATGTTCCTCACCCTAGCTCCTCACTCAACTAACACATTGTTTTTTGTTTAAATGGAAGCAGGGCAAGATCAAAGAGGATAAAATTGATTCATTTAACATTCCTTCTTATGCACCATATGAAGAAGAGATAAAGAAGATCATACAAATGGAAGGATCATTTAGTCTTGAAAAACTTGAAGCATTTGAGAGTGATATGCATGACTGCCATTGACAAACCTTTTAAGGATATTGCCAAGTTAGTAGTTAAGACTCTAAGAGTTGTTACTGAGGTTATGTTGGCTTCTCATTTTGGAAACTCCATAATTCATCATTTATTCGACATATATATAAAGCATGTCACACAATATCTATCCATGGGCAATACCATCAAGTTCTTCAATATTTGTTTATGCTTGCAGAAAAAATAAATGATAGGCAAGTTGGTAGCATGTACTCAATGAAATAGTTAAAAATAGTGCACGCCCCAACACCATAATTACTAAAATGAATGTGCATGCATGTATGTATGAGATGTTGTTTAATTACATGTAACATTAATCCTATAAATATTAAATATTACTTTTTCTATTTTAATTTGATTATCTTATAGTAACTTATTTGACCAATTTTTTTAAAAATAAACTTGTTTTGAAAAGTATCTTTTGTATTTTACAAGTAAAATTATTTTATTTACCAAAAGCGTTTAAACTATACAGGGGTAGACAGACTTACACTAAAATTTTATCTAGATTAGGAATTTCAGAGGTAGAAATTCATTCTTGCTAGGCCCCTACTTTGATAGACCTTCTAAACCACAACCTCTTGGTTGTACACAGAAATTTTCCTCTCAATCTAACATAGTACACACATGCAGCATGTTGGTAATTTTAAGAATAAAAGTATATCTGAAAACATAGAAATGGTATAGCAATAGAAGAACATTTTCATTGATGTCTACCGATGATATTTTTAAAATTTGGAATAAAACAAAAATAGTTGAATATTCGATCCTACCAAATTTACTAAATTAACTCTTAAAAGTAAGAATAAATGACTAACAACAAATTGATTAAGTTTTATTCAAAACTAAAACAGTAAAATAATTTTTACTATAATTCAAAAGCAAATTTCTAAACTCTTTGTTATGAAAACTACAAACTCCATTTTTTCTATGAGAAGCTCAAACTTGCTGACAGGTAATGTCTTAGTGAATATATTAGCCAATTGTTCTTCCATCTTGTGGTATTAAAGAGTTATATTTTCATCCTTTTGCATCTCTCTTAAGAAGAAGAACTTGATGTTGAAGTGCTTAGTTTCTTCGTGAAACACAACATTGTGATAAATAGCTATTATTGTTTTGTTGTCTACGAACACTTCAATGCTTCCTGTCAATTTCATATGCAGATCAATCAATTTTTTCTTCAGTCACAATGCTATTTATTGTTGTTGTAGTTGTGACTTACTAAACTTCGACAGTAGATTAAGCCATAATATCTTGTTTCTTATAATTTCATGTGAAAATTCTAGAACGAAGACTAAAATAGAACCCTGGAGTATTCTACGGATCATCCATGAAATCTCCTCAATTACTATTACCATACCTAAAAAGAATCACATGTTAATTTTTCTAAAACTTGACTTCATAGGTGATGGTTCCTTTGATGTATCAATCGATTCTTTTATTTATCTGTAAATGTATTTCACTCGAATAATGCATAAATCTTGATAGAACACTTACAACATACAAGTGTTTGTTACGATACATCAAACACCCAATGAAACTTAAGAAGTATGTTTCCTCCACTTTTTCGGCTCCATCATCTTTGCTTAGTTTCTCTTTTTGATTCACGTGAGTATTCATTTATTTGCAAGTTTACATTTTGATTTTTTTTGAGAATTTCTTTGCCTAATTTTCTGGCAAATGAAAAACTCATCTTTTTCTTGTATTATCTCCATTCCAAGGAAATAAGTCATCATATCAAGATTAGACATTTCAAAAGCTTGCAGCATATTTTTCTTGAACTCATCAACAAGCTTTGCACTGCTCCTTGTTATAAAAAAGTCATCCATATAAAGAGAACTAATAAGAACCTCAATGCTATTGTATTTAACATACAATGTAAATTCTAGAAGACTTTTTTTTCAAAATCAAGGCCAAACTGTCACGACCCAAAAATGGACGTGATGACAGTTGTCTATTCCCACCAAGACAAGTCGGTCTCAACCCATACTAAAAGAAAGAAATGCGGAAAACAGTAAAAACAAAAACAAGATAAAGTGGAAAACTTATTCTTCTATGAAAACCCCCAAAATTTGGTTGTCATGTGTACAAGCCACTAAATACATAAGTGCGGAATCAAGAAATAAATACAAGTCTCAATCTTTGTTTCTCAAATAGAACAAAGTGTAAGAAAAGGAAAAAGAGAGTCCGCCGAATGACAAGCAACTACCTCTTCAAGTCCTTGACAAGCCTCAAGATCAAGAGAAGAAGAAAGAGATCAAACAGGTCTGGACTCGGAACATACACAACTGTAGAAGCAAGGGGTGAGTACCAACAACACGGTACCTAGTAAGCAACCTACTAAACAAAGCAACTAGCTAAAAAATGAATACCCCTGACTCTCCAACCCAACCTCCTCAAACTACAACTTGCACAGAAATAAGCTCAACCTAGCAATTCTACAATATACGACTCACATGGCCCAATATTCACAATCTAATAGCCACAATTCAACAATCAAATAAATCAATCTCAGAAACAAGTAGTTCAATCACACACAACAAGTATGTCAATTACAATCAACAACCAAGTCACGCATAAAAATCATATGCATCAAGTCACAATAGTCAACCTCTCACAGGAATCATTTCCCATCGGCTTGATAACCCTTTCCAGAAATGACCTTGGCATAATAACACTTGCCGGCAAAGACCTCGACCTCATAGACAGTCACCGGAAATGACTCTGACCTAATAACACTTATCGGTAAGGACCTCGACATAATAGTACTTGCTGATAAGGACCTCGGCATCATAATCATCACATGCCTCATCACGGTGTTCAATGATCAATGCACACAAGAAATATTACACTATATAGAAGAGACAATAAATTACACAATTCAAGTCCACATTCATAGTTTCAAGCATTTCATCAATCAATTAATAAGGGCACACTAAGGCAATTTACATCATCATGTTCATCACATAGCCTTTTTTCATTTCAACCCCTTTTATTCATTTAGATGTATCAAGTGTACAATTAAACCCTTCACTTCATCCCTATTACTCCCAACACACAAGCAACAAAGGAAGCATAAGAATTCAACTAGAATACACGGTTTAGGAAGCCACTTGCCTTAAATCAATCAACAATCACTCCAAGAGTTGAACCTTCCCCTTCCAAATCACTTCCAAAGCCAAACAATCTAAAATAATCAATTTTTCACAATCACCCATCGGAAACAACACTTCCCACATCAATTATGTAAATAAATGAGTCAATCAACTCAAAAACTCACTATCAAAATGGAGATTTGAATCCGGAAAATAATACTTGAAAATGATGTTTAAGGCTTTAGGAAATAATTAGAGAAAATCATTTCAAAAAAGGGATGAAAACAACTTCAAAATCACCATTTTACTAAATTCTTGGTTTCTTGAAAAACCTTACCATTAACTCACCAAAATCCCACAATTTAATGTTAAAACTCATAGTTAATCAATGGAAAATGAATATTTAGGGTAAAAAAAACTTACCCAACTAATCTAGCACATAAAATCCTTTCAAAATTCGCCACCAAGGGTTCCCAAGTTTAAAAATAGTGAAATGAGACTTAAACCCTAGAATTTTTAGACCATAACCCTCTTAGGTATTGCACAAGCAACCAGGGGTTCGCTTAAGAGAACCATGCTAAAATCTTAAGCGACGCCTCCTTCACAAAAGTGAAGGTTGCTTATGCGACAGGCTCATCGCTTAAGCAAAGGTCGCTTAAGCAGCTGGCCTTCGCAAAAGCGAAGCCTGTAGACACCAGCAACTTTAGCCTATTTCTAAAACATCGAAAGGACCCATTACACTTGAGATTCATTCGAAACCTCGTACACA
>JAJOOR010025140.1:0-24240 GCA_036250505.1 Solanum acaule | reverse complement strand
AGTGTTGTATCTGCTCTGGCTCATCTAAGTAATAGGAGGTATTGCTTAGAGTTGGGATTAGTAGGCTAATCTCGGTTTGTAAACTTGCTTTTACTTTTGCTTGGAGAAGATTAGTGAAAGAAGTTTGAAAAGTCCTGGCAGGCCAGGTCGTGGTTTTACTCCCTTGAGCAAGGAGGTTTCCACGTAAAGTTGTTGTGCAATCTTTACTTTCAGCACTTTGTTTATTTTATGTTATTGTAACTGTGCTGAGGTCCTGGTCCCATAGAAAACGTGGACGCATACGTTCCAACAAAACTTCATCAGATCCTACGGGCTGGAAAGACGATCTCCTCAATTTCTTTCTCCCCAGTTACTCCAAAGAATTCACTGGCTACCTTAGCTTTGTCTTTGAACAATAATGTATTGGAATTTCATGCTATAGAAAGCAGCTCAACTACTAATTGAGTGCTATTGAGCTTCAAGGGCATCGCGCTGATGTCAGAAGTGTTACTCTCAGCTCAGATAACACTCTTTTGATGTCGACTAGTCACAATGCAATTAAAATATGGAACCCTACAACTGGTTCTTGCCTCCGCACAATTGATTCAGGATATGGTCTCTGTGGACTATTTGTTCCGGTCAACAAGTATGCTGTCGTTGGTACAAAGGGCGGTACTTTAGAAACTATTGACATTAGAAGTGGTACTTGTGTGGAAGTAGTGGAAGCCCATGGTGGTACTGTTCAGTCAATTGCTTTAACTCCAGATGGGACAGGTTTTCTCACTGGCAGTGTAGATCACAACGTTAAATTCTGGTAATTTCAACTGGTGCAAAACGCTGGTGAAGTGCGTAATCTTACTTTCTCTATCTAAATTACTCTACACCTCCATCTTTCTTAAATTTTGCAAACACATTCTTGTTTTTTGACATGCACTAGTTTTTGCTTGGATAAAAGAACCTCTATTCCTGCTGGTGAATAATGACGGGCTCTATTTATCGACATACAGGAGTATAAGCATTTAACTGCATCTCCTGTAAGGAACTTAAAAATGAATGATGATGTTCTAGTCGTAGCTGTGAGCCCTGATGGTAAATATGTTGCTGTTGCTTTGTCGGATAACACAGTAAAGGTAACAGCCTAACTTATTTGAATTGTCTATGCTTTGATTTCTGAAGTACATCTTTAAATTTAGAAATTTTCATCTCTTGGCTCCTTTTTTTGGACTTTGTTTTATACAAGTTTGTTGCCTTCTAAAAAGAAAAAGAAGATGGTGGATGGAAAAATTATATGGTATTTATATTTTGAGAAACAAATGATGCTTGTCTTATCAGTTTTTAAGCCTTTGAAATTGCATTTTTCATTGTTACACTTAATAATTTCCCAATATTTTAGGGTTACTGTCCTCTGATATGGATCTTGTAGTGAGACGTTGCAAGATGAAATCATATGTTTTCTTTTTACAACCTATGGTGTTGGTTTATTAAGAAAGACATGCAATCTCGAGTTCCAAGTACTCAAAAATCTTAGGGTCCTTAGTAAAAATCAACCTGCTGCCTAAAATATATTGTTGACAAGCTTAGACCCAATTAAACAGCCTCGAAAAGGTTCGAGACTGAGACAAGTCCCTCAAATCAGCTACCAAATTTTCTGTCTTGCTTGAATTCTAGTTGATTTCATTTCACTGTTAAAACTTCTAAATCGGTTTGTTTTTCTGTTGCATCATTGTTTTTTGTAGTCTAGTGAATACTCTTTTTTTTGTTTGATCATATTGGACCTAATAGTTATGATGTCCATATGTTTTCAGGTCTTCTATATGGATTCACTCAAGTTCTTTCTTTCGCTCTACGGTCATAATCTTCCTGTATTCTGTATGGATATTTCTTCAGATGGGGATCTGCTTGTAACTGGCTCCGCGGACAAAAATTTGAAAATTTGGGGTCTAGTTTTCGGGGATATTCATTAGTCACTTTTTGTGCATGCTGACAGGTGCTTTGATTACATCACTAACTATTCTAGTGTACTACTAGGTAAAAATTTGTAATTAACAAATGCTGGTATTCTGTTTTTATGGCAGTGTTATGGGAGTTAAGTTTGTGCGCAACACCCATTACTTTTTTACTGTGGGAAAAGATCGTCTGGTGAAGTACTGGGATGCTGACAAGTTTGAGTTGCTTTTAACCCTTGAAGGTCACCATGCTGAAGTTTGGTGTCTTGCGATTAGCAATCGTGGGGATTTTCTTGTAACAGGATCACATGATCGTTCCATACGACGTTGGGATCGTACTGATGAAACTCTTTTTATTGAGGTATTATATTCTGCATCAGTTTTAGACAGTTAAAACGAATAATTTATTAAGTTGCTATTTGGAATTGCAGGAAGAGAAAGAAAAGAGATTGGAAGAGATGTTTGAATCAGATATCGACAATGTATTAAAGTATGGACCAACGGAAGAAATTCCAGAGGAGGGAGTTGTGGCATTAGCGGGGAAAAAGACTCAAGAAACTCTTCCTGCCACAGATTCTATCATTGAAGCATTGGACATGGCAGCTGCGGAACTGAAGCGAATTGCTGAACATCAGGTTTCGTTTCCTCTTCTCTGGAACTGGTTAACTGGATGTGGAGGGTAATACGTGCCTAGTTTATTATTGTTTGTATAAAAAAGGAAACTGTTATCATAAATTTCGGCATGGTAAGTTCTTGAATGGCGAACATTGTTTTTACATATAGGAGGACAAATCAAAGGGCAAAATTTCAGAATTCAGACCGAATATTCTCATGCTTGGGCTTTCTCCTTCTGATTATGTTCTTCGTGCATTATCTAGTGTTCGTACTAATGATCTGGAGCAAACGTAGCTGGTAAGTCATTATTTTCTACGTGATTGATTTCTATTGCCTCATTGAAGAAGAGGATTCTTAGCAGTACTGCAACTAACAATGTCTGACTTGACTGTCAAATGACTTAAAAATAGATCAAACTCTTTTTCCCGTAGTATAGATAAGACCATTTGAGGATGGATATGCGTGATAGTTGTTACTAGATATAATCAATTAATAATCAAACTTCCTGCCTATCTGTGGTTGAAATGCAGTCTAGTGAATGCAGAAGGTTGTGTGACATCTTTTGCACAAAACTTAACTGAGTTTACATGGTTGTGACTTGAATGGCTTACTTAAAATTTGTATTGTGCCCTGAATCTATCCGCTTGGATGGCATCCCAATCGCAAATGACCTTATGTGACCAAATCTTACATCACGCGTCACCCTGAAAAGAAGACTTAGGATACCCCTAGATTCCTACATCATATCATCTTAGCCTGTGTTAGCGTCTTGTAGAATGACATCAATTGAAAACCTAGCTTCTGCTTATTATAATCGCTCTAATGGTTATATATCTCACTCCGATAATGTATTATCCTACTCAATCCTACAGAATCCATACTTCCAACTTTCCAATCTTTACACTTCTCAACCTTTGGTATCTCTTTGAATTTGTCTTTTCAATCAAACTCAAATGGTTTGTATCCTGTCAATTTTGCTTTTGTCTGTATATTTATGATTATATTTTAAAAAATTCTTGCAGGATTTACCCTTTTCTGATGCTTTGAAGCTTTTGTCGTACCTGAAAAGTTGGGCCTCTATACCAGATAAGGTCAATATTTCCTTTCGAATTTATGTTTAAGGCAAATAATGTGCTTGAGCTTTTGAAAACAAAATAATTGAATAGAATCTTGTCATATTAAGTTCAATCTCCGCGCAGAGTAGAGAATGGGTAGTTTCACTTATCAGGAGCAATCAACAATTTTTTCCTCATTTTTGTATAAAGTTAGCAAGTCGAGGAGGGTAGAGTATGTAGATCTTACAGAGGTTTCTGATAGACCCTTTGCTCAAAGGAAGTTAAATTTTTGCACGTCAACATCAACTAGGTAGCATTATATCTTCAAACTTGTAATTGTACCAAGTATGCTTTGCTTGAATGAAGTTCCTATCTTGTTGTTTACAAGCTATGGAGTCCAGTCTTGAATTTCACCGATAGTTATCATTTTACTGTTGTTGCAGGTGGAGCTTGTTTGTCGTGTATCAACATTACTATTGCAACTTCATCAGTTGATTTCAACTGTCTCTGCCAAACCCCTAGTAATCCGTCTAGAACACATTCTCCCTCCAACAGTTACGGTAAGTTTGATGAGTACATTTGCTACGACTTCTTTGAGAGATTTTAGCAACTGTTCAATCATGTCCACGACTTCCATTCTAATATCGTTTTATAAACTAAGATTGTAAATGGAAAACAAATAGTGGATTCTATATTTTGACATGAATTCACGTCTGACTACCACAACATGGTCTTTTGTGATTTTGATTATGTCTAACGTCTTTTCCAAGTTCATAAGGATGTGTGATTAGACTATTTCTGTCTGTTTTCCTCAGCAATTAAAAGCTTCAAAGTCGGATGTTGTATCTCGAGATGAAAAGACTAAATTATTAGAGATACGCTCACACAATGCGAAATGTATTGAAGCAAGGGAAGACACAAAACAAGAAAAGAAGAGAGAAGAAACAGAAGAAATTGGATGGAGGATATGTTTGGTCCTGACTTATTATTACCTCAGCTACACTTTTACACTTGTATTTGTAGTTTTATAGTCATTTTAAGATAAATATGTGTAATTCCGCGAAGTAGGATCTTGGAAGGGTAGAATATACGCAGACATCACCATAGACCCTCAACTCAAGAAAAAACGATCCACAATAATATATGAAGAAATATCATAAATGAAAACAGTCATGGCAAAATACAAGAGTAAAGGTTGGTACATACATAACATAATTTGTATTTTGTATATAAGTGTGAAAAATCATTTACATTTTCGTACTTTTACTTTAAAAATTAAACTCTCCTTTAATTATAAACAACAAATATTCTTCCCTTTTAATCCTAATTGACTTTTTAAAATGACTATAAAACTACAAATAATAAGTCAGGACCAAACATGTCCTCCATCCAACTTCTTCTGTTTCTCCTTTCTCTTATTTTCTTGTTTTGTTTTGAATATGTTTCGCGTTGTGTGAGCGTATCTCTAATAATTTAGTGTTTTATCTTGAAATACATCATACGACTTAGAAGACATCAATTGCTTTCGAAAAGAAAGATAGTCTAATCAAATAATATTTTTTTTTTTTTTGTCTTTGATTATCAATCGATATCAGTTCTCTATAGCCAATATAAACTATAATTTTAGTAATTCATTGCATTGCCTCAAATCTTTATCCTGTATATGTTTTTTTTGAGTCTTTGTTTTTCTTCTTTTCTTTTATGCGATTATTCTAAAAAAAATTTAAAAATACTCCCCTTTCAAAATTTTTTTATAGTTATGAGTCGGTGAGTGGGATATAAGAAATGAATCTTCTTTAATTTTATTTTATTTGTAGAGTTCATATTTACATGATATAATTTTTTTTTTTTGTGATGTTAAAAAAATTATGACAAATTTGATAAAAAGCCTTAGTTGAGTGATTTTATAAGAGCAAAACATTAAGTTGAGTAATCTTATTGATAAAATATAAAGTTGAATAACTTTGCTAAATAATTATTCATATATAGTTGAGTGACCTTTTGAGATATTTACTCTATTATTGTTCTATATTAGTTTAGCCTTATTGATACTTATATTAAGGTTTTTTTAAATGAGGCCAACGGATATTTGAGTTAATATGACAGTGGGTTAATTGTCTTTATGACATTAATCAAATATTGATTGTGCCTCATTGGCACAGATTTGAAGAATATATGGTAATTAAGTCTATAGCCTTTATGACATTTATATTATATATTGAATGTGCATTGTATGCACGGATTGAGTCTATTACATATGTATCTATATATAGTGCCTTTGGGTGCTTGAAAAAGAAGTGCGGAAAAGAAAAGCAAGTAAAACTTTTTTTTCGTTTTTTTTGTTGGTAAATTATGAAAAAATTATCATAGACAAAACAATGTGTACATACTCCAAGGAATCATAACCTAAATGTTATTCATCCCGAACTTCAAAACGAGTAAGCACAAAATAACAATTTTCTGAACTAAACTACTACACTTCATAGCTTTTGTAGAGCCTTTAACTTGGTCGATCCTTTCAATTATCTCATTCTTTATCTGTGCAACAAATATCTTCGAGTTTACATTTGCTCTTGAATTGTTTCCAATTCCTAACCCTCCATGTGTAAAGTTCCTTGCCCTCAAAATAGTTTTTGTTAGCTCCTTCTTGAATTGTCTCCAATAGCTCTCTTTTATCCAATGTAAGCATGTCTAGTCCTTCTGTACTCTGCATTCGGATCATCTTTTCAGCTCTTCGTGCACTCGCTTTGTCCATCGACATTCAAAAAATATATGCTGATGGACTTTTCTTTGTTATCATCACACATATAACATGTTGTATCTTCCACCGGAATATGTAGCTTGTTCATTCTCTCTTTTATTAACAATCTATTATGTCTTGTCAGCCATAGAATAAATTTGTGTCGAGGTAGTAGACTAGTAGAATAAAGCTCCACACCAAATCAGATTCCTTTATTTATATATACATATACATATATATAATAATTGTTTCCGATGAATTGGTATCACGTGATAAGACAATATTTTTGAGGGTATATAGATTATAAGTGACCTCATAATGAAATATGGTCTATAGATATTGAAAAGATATATGATCATTTGATTACTTGACCTTAAACTTTATTTTGATACTATAAAGCATGATTTTGTTGGACAATTTATTGCTAACAAAATAATGAGAAGTTTAAAGTTAATAAAATGTTTACCACGTGTTTTCAATATATTATCTTAGATGTTATCGTAAAAATATTATTTATTGCTACAAAGATTTTGAATAGTTTAGTTTAAAATTCTAAAATGTTTATGTTAAAAAAGTAGATAGTTTTTTTTTATAAATAGATTTTGTATTTTATTTACGATATTTAATATAGTCGAAGAGAACAATCATAAAATTCACAATTAAATTTTTTCAAAGGCCCCAGAATTTAGGAACCTTACCCTTGAACCACCCCTTATATTATGGTTTAGATAATGGATAGTTTCAGTACTCAATACCAATTAGTAAGATGCTGTATTTTTAGATACAAAAATTTAATTATTAGAGATACAATCATACAATGCAAAACATTTTGAAATTAAGGTAGACATAAAACAAAAAAAAAATAAGAGAAAGAAGATATAGAAGAAGTTGGATAGTAGACATGTTTGGTCATTATTTATTATTAACTTAACAACACTTATACTTTGATATTTGTACTTTTATATAGACATAATACATAAATGTGTTGTTTAATTTGATCTCATTTCACATATATGCCCTACAACTTTGGTGAACACAAGTAGAACTAAAACTTGTATAAAGTTGACTAAGTAGACACACGAGTCCTACGTGACATAATACACGCATGACACCACATATGCCACAAATTGTCATGTAGGATGCCACATAAGATGTGCACGTCTATTTGTTCAACTTTACACAAGTTTATGTGTCTACTTGTGTAAACCCAAAATTAAAAAATATAAACATAAGTTTGAAGCTAAATTAAAACACATATTTATGTATTATGCCTTTTGTATATGCCTTCACTGCTTAGTTCCATTTGTAGGAGAGTGGAGTAACCATTTTGGTCATACAACTTTTACAAGTATAATTAAGTTATGTTATTAAATTTGTATATAATTTTATTATTAAGTTATAAAGGTTCATGTAGACCTAATTAACAATTGTTTCATTACACAAATCATATTGAATTGTTATCTTCATGAGAAGATAAATTTGAATTTTAAATAGCAATTTGTAGTGTTTGAATGTAAATTGCATGTTAGTAATTGTGGAAAAAAAAACTTGTTCTCATATATTATATGAAATTTCATGATTTTCAATTAGGCAATTTGTATGGTTATCTTAGATTTTTTTTTGCTATAAACAGTCACAATAAAATTTAATATTTAAACAAAAAATAATAGAGGTACATGTCTGTTTTAAATAAAAAGGGCACCTTATAAATATGATTAAAAAATGTTTCGAAAAGCAAAAAATATACAACATAACTTTAAAAGTTTTTTCTTACTAAGAATTTAACGTAGCACATTGTGTTAGTAGTTTATCATTGAGTCAATAATGTTAATTTCCTTATTTGTGCTACTTTTAATGTAGAAAGAGGTTAATCGACTTTAATTATTTTAAAAATAAAATAAATATTAAGAGTTTGATCGAATTTACATAGCATATACCTAACTATGATCTCACCATAAAATAAATTATATTTCAATGAACGGTTAATACTTCAAATAATTTTTTAACTCTAATATTCTTTCACAACATTTGTGACGTTTGATTATATACCAACAAACAAATTATAATTTCAAATCGAAAAATGAATAGTCATTTTTTACGTTTCGTTTTGAATTGTTTTTTCTTGAGTCAATTAAGTCACGAATTTTTTAAAACCGTTCAATTTAACCCAAGATAAAAATAAATTTTGTTTAGACTCTAGCCTACTCATATCACACTAATTATATTATTATTATTATGATAAATTAAAAATAACAAACAAAAATATCCACATTCAAATAAATTAAAAAATAACAAACCAAAATACACGCTGAACTTTCAACAACGTTACACCTGGCAATTTTTCTACAAAAATTTTGGTACAATCTGTAGCTTCGTTGGCATTGTACCTTTTTTTTTTCCTTCTATAACTCTCTTTTTGGGGATTTTTTCCCTCTGTTTTGGCGATCTCTGTTATCCCCATCCTAAATTCATGGCGTCTTCCAGCTCCGGCAACTCTGTTCCTGCCGCCGGTAACCCCCTTTTCAGATTAAGAATTCTTTTCTTTTTGAGATTTGATTAACTTGTTTTTACTTTTAGGTTGTTGGGGTTGTGTTATATAGAGGCAATTCAAGTTAAAAATTCAATCTTTTTGGTTTTGGATTGGTTTATTTGTTCTTTTGGGTTGTTGGAGTTGTGCTATATAGAGATGCAGTTCAAGTTAAAAAATTCAATTTGTTCTTTTGGGTTGATGGGGTTGTGCTATATAGAGGCAGTTCAAGTTAAAGATTCAATCTTTTTGTTTTGGATTAAGCTATTTGTTCTTTTGGGTTGATGGGGTTGTGCTATATAGAGGCAGTTCAAGTTAAAAATTCAATCTTTTTGGTTTTGGATGAGTTTATTTGTTCTTTTGGGTTGTTGGGGTTGTGCTATATAGAGGTAGTTCAAGTTAAAGATTCAATCTTTTTGGTTTTGGAATAATTCATTTGTTGTCTATTGTGTTTCCATTATCGCACTATTTTGCTACTGATATTGTTTCTTTCTTGTAGACATTGCACTTCTTTTCTTATTAATGGCTATGCTTTATTCATTGTTTTCTTCTTCTTTTACTTTGGTTTGATGCACTTGAGCCGAGGGTCTTTCGGAAACAACCTCTCTACCTACGAGGTAGTGGTAAGGTGCATAAACTCTACCCTCTCCCGACTCCACTTAGTTGGATTTCATGGGGTATGTTGTTGTTGTTGTAGTAGTAGTAATAATTTATTTGTTCGTTTGGGTTGATGGGGTTGTGCTATATAGAGGCAATTCAAGTTAAAGATTCCATCTTTTTGGTTTTGGATTGATTTATTTGTTCTTTTGGGTTGTTGGGGTTGTGCTATGTAGACTGTAGAGGCAGTTCAAGTTAAAAGTTCAATCTTTTTGGTTTTGGATTAATTTATTTGTTCTTTTGGGTTGTCGGGGTTGTGCTATATAGAGGCAGTTCAAGTTCTGGTGTCTTCATTGGCGGATGATTCACTTATTGTACGAGAAGCATCAATGGCTGCTCTAAAGGAGATAACCTTCTTGTATGTACATTTCCTAATTATATGTTTCCAAGTCTTTTTTCTTTACTTTTCTGGGTCACATTGAATTTATTGTATTTTTTTTCTTTCAGAAATCCACTTCTGGTTCTTGATTGTTGCCTAACAGTATCAAGAGGTGGAAGACGGGTACTGTTTGTTCATTACTTACATTTTTATATTGTATGTGAACAATTGGGTAGAGTGTAGTGTTCTTAATTTGGGATTTTATGGATTTCAGAGGTTTGGGAATATAGCTGGTTTGTTTCAAGTGATGTCAGTGGCAATTCAGGCTTTGGATAAAGGAGATGTTGATCATAATTATCTGGCGAAGTTGGCCAAAATTGCCACTTCTGAGGTGATCTCAACCAAGGTAAAGGACACTCCATTATATGAGTCCCTCTGATTTAATTTGTTTGTATTACTTCTCTTCCTTTTTAGTCCATTTCAAAAGGATGCCTTTTTCCCTTTTTGTCAGCTCTTTAATTCCAACTTTCCAAGCAACATTGGTTAGAATACATGATTAAAGTATATTTTGGTACATTTCACATATCTTTAATTCTTTAATTTAAGACCACAAGGTTCAAAAGTCCTTTTTATTTTCTTAAACTCCATGTCAAGTCAAACCAACCAAACAAATTGAGAAGTGGAGGGAGTACTAAAATTTATGCTACAATTTGATTTAACAGTTCAGGAAGGAGCTACATCACCATGCTTCATAACCAAATGTGGATGTGGATCCATCATTTTAAGTGTTTTTGTGACGTGGGTGCAAAAGTAGCATATCTATGTATTTTTGAAATATTTTCGACTAATTATATAGAGGTTGAGGAGAAAGCAGGGGCAGTGGACGGACAGTGGAGGGAGCCAGAATTTTCACCAAGGGTTCAAATATATGAACCCATAAAGAAGTAAACACACAAAGATGCCAAGGGATTCAACATCTACTATATATACATAAAAAATAATTTGAACCATGTATACGTAGTGTAGTTTTTCGCCAAAGGGGATTCAGATGAACCCTCTTGCCTTTACCTGTCTTGGCCCATGGCAGTGGGTTTGGATGAACTTGCTGTTGGACCCCTGCATCTATTTGTCATGAACTAGGGATCAACATGTAGCAGTTTAGAGTTTCGATTTGATGTCTTTGGTATAGATTGCTTATTTTTTATATCCTCAAGTTATAATGTCTCATTATTGGAATATCAAATGTAATGTTTTGCACACCGGTTGTTCTCTGTTGTTTGTTCCCAAGGATTGGCTGGACTTGTAATGATCATAACTACTAGTTTCCTGATTCCTTGTTGTGGATTTATCGGTTTTATCCACCATGATTCTGATTGGTGTTGGAGTCAGTTCTCTGTCCATGTTGTTTGGTGTGGTAGTTGTACTTTGTTTTTTGTATACAGGGTGTCAAATTTACTTCTTTCATGTCCAGTGCAATGCTGGTAATATTCATATTACTCTAACAGTTAGTTCGATCTCATGATAGGAACTTAACGCTGACTGGCAAAGAGCTGCAGCTGGTGTACTTGTATCAATTGGTTCACATATGCCAGATCTGGTGAGTGTGTTTTTCTCTTTTTTTCTTATGAAAATAAATTTTTAGCTGAGGGAATTTTATCTGTGCTTTCTAGTTCCTATCTTCTTTTGTTTCCTTATGCAATGAATTTTTGAAGAGGGAATGTAATCTTATGAACATGTATTTTATTATTCATGTTTCTTATTTCTATGACTCACTAGTATCTGTCAAAGTCATATTTTGAGAAATTAAGAGCCTTGTGGTAGAGTACTAGAGCTGATTTTGTCAAAGCTTGCCAGCAGTAAGCTGAGGAATTTTCAGTCTTAACTACTAAAAGGTGCTGTGGAACTCTTCAATTATTCAATGCTTTTCATATTAGCTCTGTTGCATTTGTGCATCAGCTCATTTAAAAATTTGAAGTGTTAAAAGAGAGATTTTATCAGATTCTTTTTAGATCTGCAACTTAGCACGTCATTTTCCTACCTGGTTCTTTTTCTTGAGCCAAACGTGTGAAAATATGTGCTGACGGATGGTGGTGAAACTCGAACTTAGTACCTCTATGCAATCTAATACACGGAGAGTCGTGAAACCACTTCATCTAGGTTTAAATTGTTAGCGATGGGGCACTTTTATTTATTTATCTATTTTTGCAACATGATAGGGTGTCTGATTGGGTATAAACCGGCATACATGAGATTATAGAATGTATATTTCCTTAAGGTTTTGGTAGGATGTTTTGGAAGAGAGTTTGGAAGGGAATTAGTTGGTTGTGGGATGAATTTCTGCAACATACTAAATTAGAGGTTGGAAATGGGACTGGATAATGTTTTAGACAGATTTTTGGATTGGAGAAGAAAGCTTATTTTGAAGGGAATTGAAGTCATTTTTCTAGAGTTAAGAAATTGTTTGTGTAACTTACATTTTTGGTGTAAAAGTAGCACAATAGAGCGTATGGATCAACATCAGGATTTCTTGTAATTGCTGGGAGGGAACATGTAACTTATTTTGATTTGGAGATTGGTTAGTCATGAACTATTTATATACCAGCTTGGTACTTTATTAATATAACTTTTACCTGATGTTCAACTTCACTCACAAGCTCGAGTGACATATCTGGATCTATGGTGTTGTAATTTACCCCCTATATAAAGAAAATGGATCTCACTATTATAGTTGGATGGAAATAGGGATGGGATGAACCAATTTAAATGAAAATGAGCAGAAGTGTATAATTTGGACAGCTACAGGCATTCCATGAACCTCTTTAGCATTTTGGGACTCAGTTGGATCATGCCCAGGCCGACTCTTGATTTACTACACTGTTGGTACCAAATAGGGCTGGGGAAAGTCTCTGTCAAAGTTTGGAATTATATTCCTGCAACTATATGATGGTCCACATGGAATGGAAGTAGTGCAAGAATTTTTGAGGATAGAAACGAATCTGTTATTATAGTAAAATACTGATATATCTTCTTAATTTCCTTTTGGGGAAACATGGCTTCAGTTAATGATGTAGAAGTCATAATAAAAAATAAAATAAAATGATATTGAAGCCATGGTCGATTCAACATGTGAAGTAGCTGCTCTGTATTTACTGTCCAGCAATAGTCTTAATGCTGGAAATCAACAATATGCTCTTTACTTGATTAGAAAACCAGCTTTCCATGAACCTGAATGGGTGGAAGTTGGTTTGTGCTGATAAGTAGCTGATGACTATTGCTGTAGCGACTCCACAAAAAAGTGGCTTTATTTGACAGTTGAACTAGTTTGCTCTTAAAGTGATATCATGGGTTGACTTTGACTAGATGTAATAAATGGGGAGGCTGTGACCACACTAAAAATTCATTAGCAAAACTGTTTTTCAATTTTCACACATCTCAATACAGTCTGAAGTTCCTAGAACTATCATCGTCGTTAGTACATTGGAGTTTTGCATGTTTGTTCCTTTATGGTCTTTAGAATATTATTGAACACCTTTACAATCGATGAGACCATATGAAATTCTTTTCCAGCTGGTGCATTATGAAGTTCCTTTCTAGCTGGTGCATTACCTTGGCAATCAATCATAGTTTGTACATTCTATCGTAATTCTAAATGTTTATCTCAGAGAAAATGCTTCTTTTCCTTGTTAAACTTACTCGTCTCACCCAGAGAAGTACAAAAAACCAGATCATTACCTTCTTTTGTGCTATGTTTACTTTTGTGGCACAGTTTTCTGACAAATAATTGTATGTCTCCACTTTTTCTTTCTTCATGTTTTTTGATATTCTGAACTTTTTTTGTTCTAGTTTAATTCTTCAATTGTCTGTGGCAGATGATGGAAGAAATATTCCTCCATCTTTCAGGGTCAAATTCAGCTCTTCCAGCCATGGTTCAAATTCTTGCAGATTTTGCATCATCTGATGGTTAGTTTTTGATTTGTTTGCAAATACTTTGTGGGTCACTTTTAACATTATGATCCAAGTCACTTATCTGATCTACATCTATGATATTTGAAGCTTTGCAGTTTACTCCTCACCTAAAGGGTGTACTGGCACGAGTGGTGCCCATTCTTGGAAATGTGAGGGACATCCACCGGCCAATTTTTGCAAATGGTAATAGACCCCAAAACTTTTTATGCTCCAACATTTCAAGAAAAACTTTCTCTTGCTTTAAATTAGCATGTCATTCTCCTAACAGAAGAAGTAGGAGCATTTGCTATAGGAAGCTGTGACTTCTGAATTTTCCAGCCGGTTAGAATCTTATATTATTGTCATAGAAACTGGTAAAATTTGCTTGCTTGGTTGGTGATTCCTGAAGAGATGTAACAGTCTGGGCTGATGAGGGTACTGGGGGAGGGAGAAAGAGTTGTCTTTTCTCTAATTTTTTTCTGACTACGTTCTCCTAATTGCAATTGTCTGAGATTCTGATAGCTATGATGTAACACCTACGTGCTTTGAGGAGGATAAGCCTATGAAAGGGTGAGACAATGGGGAATAGCAACGGGGAAAGGGCATCAAACTGGAGTTTAAGATGGCTCTTGATGAAGGCAGGCTAGTTGCAAAAGGGGATAACAACTATCCCTTTAATCTGTTGGCACATACAACTTATGAGTTATCAAGGGGATCAAGGAGTTCTTTTTGGTTTCTTTTGATTTTAGTAACAGGAGACTACCAAATTTTGGAGGGTGCCAGTGAGGAAAATCTATAGAAAACTGTTCTCTTGTAGGAATAAGTGATATGTGAAGCTAATATTGAGGAGACTGTTTTTCTGGGAATTGCTCTGTTCAAGGATGTTCTTTACTGTTTAACGACCCGCTATGACGCCTTCCGCTAAAACAATTTGCACAAGCACCATAGTATCCCTCTCCCGCTATAGCGCCACCTTGGCTACTATAGCGGGAGTGCGAAAGTACTGTAGTCTCTCAGCTGCTCCAAGGCCAGATTTTTCTTATTGCGTGCACTCCTAAGATGATTCTATGGTTTCCTAATCCATGCTTCTGAATATGCAGGTTAAGAATGGATAGAATTGAGGGCCCAGACTACCCATACGAGAGATTTCTTGATGTTGCGAGCCATAAGTGGTACACAGAGATGTGGCGGATATGCTTCTGTTTGGAGAGGGCTTTTAAGATGAGGGGAGTGGCTGAATAGGCTCCCGCTTTCTACAATCGGATTCAAGAGTTCGATTTCCCTGGTGATAACTCTTCCTTTTCCACAACGCAGGTGGGTGTTGGAGTTCTATGCTCATTTGCCTATGGTCCTATGGGATTCCCCCAACCCTACCATCTGCATCCAAGGGGTGGACATCCATGTGGATGCCCAGTTCGTAAATTTAGCACTGAGAGTGCTGAAGGTTCCTCATGATCCCTACAAGGCCAAACTGAGGGAGACGGACATGACATGATTATGGAATACACTGGTGGAAGAGAAATACTGGGAAGAGGTCAATTGGTTCACTACAGATAGCCTAACCAGCCACTACTATTCGCCTGATGCCCGGAGGTGGTTGATATTGGTTGGTCGGAGAATTTGCCCATCGGATAACGTTATCGATGTGACCTATCCCCGAGCCGTGGTGGTAGCCTGCATCATAGTTGTGATCCCGGTGAATGTGGGGGAGCAAATTGTGGCAGAGAGGAAAGATTTCTACCGTGACAGCAAGAAGTCTCTCTTCCTTCATGGCTTAGTGTCTTACTATGCAGGCAAGTAGGGGTTCCCTTAGATGACACGGACTATGAGGTTGAGCATGACGGCGCGTTCAACCCCTTACTGGTGAGGAAAGAGCCTTTCCGAGCACCTAAGAAGAGGAAGATGGACGATGCGGGAAGCTTTCCTCTTCCTGGGCGCTCAGGAAGGCTCCTATCTCACCAATAAGGGGTTGAACGCGCCGTCATTCTCCACCTCATAGTCCGTGTCATCTACGGGCACCCCTACTTGCCTGCATAGTACAGACACTAGGCCAGGAAGGAAGGGGGACTTCTTGGTGCCGTGGTATAAATCCTTCCACACTGCCACGATTTGCTCACCCATATTCACGGGGATCCCAGCTATGATGTAGGCTACCACCACGGCTCGAGGATAGGTCACATCGGTGAGGTTACTCAATGGGCGAATCCTCTGGCCAATCAGTGTTAACCACCTCTGGGCGTTAGGTGAATAGTAGTGGCTGGTAAGGCCCTTTGTAGTGAACCAGTTGACGTCTTCCCAGTATTCTCTTCAACCACTAATTCATAGACCCGGCATCCACAGGGATGTCCACCCCTTGGATGTAGATGGTAGAGTTGGGGGAATCCCATAGGACCATAGCTAGATGAGCGTAGAACTCCAACGCCCACCCGCGCTGTGAAAGAAGAGGAGTTACCACCAAGGGACCGCAACCGAACTCTTGAATTCAGTTGTAGAAGGCTGTGTGGGGCTCATGAGGAATCTCCGACACTCCCAACACTAATTCATAGACCGGGCATCCACAGGGATGGCCACCCTTGGATGTAGATGGTAGAGTTGGGGGAATCCCATAGGATCATAGCTAGATGAGCGTAGAACTCCAACGCCCACCCGCGCTGTGAAAGAAGAGGAGTTACCACCAAGGGACCGCAATCGAACTCTTGAATTCAGTTGTAGAAGGCGGGAGCCTATTCAGCCACTCCCCTCATCTTAAAATCCATATCTAGACAGAAGCCTATTCGCCACATCTCCTTGTACCGCTCATGGCTCTCAACATTGATAAATCTCTCGTAGGGGTAGTCTAGGCCCTTAATTTTGTCATTATTAACTTGTATATTTGGAAGCATGAGTTAGGAAACCATAGAATCCTCCTAGGAGTGCATGCAATAAGAAAAATCTGGTCTTGGAGCAGCTAGGAGGCTGCAGTACTTTTGCATTTCCGCTATAGTTGCCAGGGTGACGCTATAACGGGAGGGAAGGGGGGGGGGGGCTATGGCGCTTGTGCATACTGCTATAGCGGAAGGTGCCATAGCGGGCAGCATCCGCTGTAGAGAGATGCTAGGTCGCTATAGCGGCCTTCATCTTCCAGAACTCCAGGGGGTCGTCAATGGCGCCCCTTGGCCCAAAAATCTGTTTTCGAAAAGTTTTTCTTCAGATCAGTGTTCCTTAAGTGCTTTCCTACTTAAATATGCAAAAATCTAGTCATTTCGAGTCCTAAATCACTCCCAAATCTAAGCTTTTCATCAAGAACAAGCCTTCAACTTCCCCCACCATTTCGGACCCGTTTTTGGCCCTATTTCCTGTGATCCTTACGCCTAGAATGTTGTAGTAGCGTTGTAAATGTAAGGGGAAGCCCCATGCTTCGGGAATTTCGACAATCAAGCAATTATTTTAAAAAATCAACCCAAACCCTATTGTACTCTATTCAATTCGTAGCATGCAATTGTTTTTAAGCGTAAAATGAAGTAAGGAGAGTAGAGTATGTATTTTTACCTTAATTTCGACGCTTCTGGACGAAGTGGCTGGAAGGAATTTGAGAGAGGTTTAAGAGTTGGGAGAGGGAGAAATGGGCATGAAAACCCATTCCTCTCCTTATTGTTTCTGATCTGCGTCGAGCCGCTATAGCAGGGTCCAGTACTATGTGCGGGGATTTTTTTTTTGTGAATTCATGCATTAGAATTTCCTATTCCGGTATTCTTGGGTACGCGAGATGTGGTAGCATTGTATCACTTGTGTAGGGTGAGCACATTCTTGACTTGTCAAATCATGTGGTAAACCTCGATAACTGGTTTGTCTTCTTTCCGTCCGGGGATGAATGAGGGGTAAATTGATATCTATTGTAACGACCCGATCTGTCGTTACATTTACGCCACTTCTCTTCCATTTTTAAAATATATTTACTCATCAAGCAAGAGGAAAGTAATGGCACAGTGTTGTTGAAACCACCACTAATTTCCTTCTGAATAAAAGCAATAAGCATTTTTCTTTTACACATTTGAAATTCTGGTAGAAGTGAACCTTCTATTCATTGCAAAGTTCATATCAGTGCACATGATTGGTAAAGAGGGATACAAATCACGAAGTCGTTTATTCATGAGAAAAGTTGTTCTAGTAATTTATGTAACACTTCATGCTCAAGTGTTCCCTTTGTTTTCATTGAAGGGACTTATGTTTTTATTTTTTCCAGCATTCAAATGTTGGTGCCAATCTTGCTGGCAGTGCAGTGTAGACTTCCCTCTGTCTTCAGTTGTAGATGCTGATATCATGTGAGTCCAATTTGCTGCTTCTGTTTAGTTTTGATTTTCTTCCAAGGATTTTCTTTTAGTTGTTCATGGTGAATATGAGTGCGTTGACTGTGCAGGTCTTTCTTGAATTCTGCATTTGAACTATTATTGAGAGTTTGGGCAATTTCACGGGATCTGAAGGTATGCCTATTTTGTTCTTTTTAGAACGATTTTAAAATGTCATCTTTATATGTAAACTGTCTTCATCCATATTTTTGTTTTTTCATTTCTATTTTCTTACAAGTCTACCTGAGTTTCCTCGTGAATGGTTATCAAGTTTTATGATCAACTTGCTTCCATTGTTGAGTACCTTTGACTGTGGTCAATTTCTTTTGTTTAAGGAAAACTACATGCATTCTTTGCTGAATCTCCCATTAGATAGTTATATACACACGAGTTTAGAAACAATGTCCCCTGAATTTATCAAAAACTTCTGTGCTAACTTTTTGCAAGTACCAACCAAAAAAAAAATCAATAACAATATTACTTGAGTAAAAGTAAATATTGTCTCATAGTTCCACCTTTCCTTTCCAAATTGAAACATGGTAGCCTGTATGACATGAGTAATGTGTATTGAAGGGAGAAATGTAGTCTCAAAAGTCATCTCCTCGAGGTATTGTAGCAGTTTTAGAAGGGCGAGAATGCTAAACAAGAGGGAAAGGAGGACCAATGTGAAAATTGCTTAGAAAGATTGGGGGAGAAGGGACAGTGGAGAGTTCTCAACCATGGAGAAGGGACAATGGAGAGTTGTCAACCATTGGAAGTTGTACATAAGAGAAACGGATAACAGAATGGGTCGTTTTTCAATAACCTCAACGGAGGAGAGGACATACTGGAATGGAGCAAAGACAAGAATGGAAAGTTCTCTGTCAACTCAGCATACAAGGAGCTGAATTCAGCAGTAGTGAAGGAAAAAGATTGACCTTTGAAGATGATTTGGAAGCCAAAAATTCCTTGCAAAGTTAACTGTTTCACATGGCTTTTGGCAAAAGAGGCAGTCTTGACACAGGAAAACCTAAGTAAAAGGGGTCATCAATTAATCGCTGAGTGTTTTCTATGCGGGGAACAAACTGAGACAATCAACCATCTTTTTTTGCATTGCAAGTGGACAGACCAACTATTGAGGATGTTTATATGCCTAAAAGGGATCAGATGGGTGAAACCTGGAAACATTGCGGGTGTCCTAAGATGCTGGAACAAGGATGACATGGTAAGTAAGGAGGAGGAGAGATGGAAGATTGTCCCGGCTTGTATTTGGTGGTCAGTCTGGATTGAGAGGAACAAGAGGTGTTTTGAAGGAGTACAAAGCAGCTTACAAATTCTTAAGATGAATTGCTTAGGCCTATTTTATTTTTGGCGTGAGCAAAAACTATTAGCTCAAACAGAAGACATTTTTGATGTTTTAGAATTTTTCTAAGGATAACTTGAACCACAAGATGTAAGTTGTAATACTTTTGTTGGGAACTATACCTGTTGGTGTAGTAGACCTGTGGATATATAGAAGTAATGATACCGTTCTCAAAAAAAAAAAAAAAAGAATGAGTTGGTGGATAAGCTCGTGTTCAGGTAATTCTTAGGGGTTTCCATGAGGGTTTAGAGGATAAAATCATAAAGTTGCTTACAAACATTAAGCATAGAGCTAGGAGAGCAAGTGTGGTGATGGTAAGAGGGAGGGTAAGAGAGAGTAGGTGGAAGAAAGATTATAATGAGAACAATGTGGTGTATGAAATTAAAAAAAAAAGGAGAAAGAGGGAGAAAGAGGGTGAAGTGAGGGGGAGAATGGGTGAAGGGGGTTGGTGCTGATAATATAATTAAGTAAATAAAGTATGCTCTCTCTAACAACTTAATCTTTTAGATGAGACGGTTACACACTTCAACATGGTATCAGGGCAGACAAATGTCTTTGATCAAATCTCACCTCCACCCATTATCAAAAAGTGTTTGGCCATGAAAAATGAATCAAACTGGCACGTGAGGGAGAGTGCTGAGAATATAATTAAGTAAATACAATTGTGCTCACGTGAGAGTGCTGTGAATATAATTAAGTAAATACAATTGTGCTCTCTCTACCAACTTAAACTTTAAGATGAGATGGTCAACGATTGAGAAGGGCAAATACTTTATTCCTGGGTGTCAGGATCTTTTTTTGATAAGGTAACATAACAAGTTGACTTATGAGCAGCCGATTTCACCTTGTGCTGTAGACGCACCGGACAAAGTTCAGAGGCCATGAAATATTGGAGGCAGCTTTCTTGATGTTAGTCTATGCTTTCATTTCTCCTTCCATTCCTTGCTTTTGTACAAGACTTAAGGTGAGGAAAATGTATTCTTGGAAAATATTTTTTAGGAAAATAAGTGTGTTTCTTACTTATTTTCTTGTGTTCAGTACGTAAGCGAAAAATATTATCCTAAAAACATTTGTATATGATCTAGACAAATACTATGGGAGGTAAGGGTGAGAGTGGGAGGGTAGGGGTGTAGGGTGGTGGGGATGGGGGCTATGGGGGTGGGGTAAAGATGAAATGTATTGGAGGCTGGAGAGTACCCAATCGATGTGGAATGCCACTTGTGGAACTTGTTTTCCTACCAGTAGGGAGGTAATTTTCTCACTTTTAAGGAACTTGTTTTTCTAAAGAAAATGTATCCCAAAATTTTTGACCAAACAAACATGGGAAAGTTGGAAAATATTTCCCTCCATACTGATCACAGCCTTGATGTAAGATCACATTCGAACTAGTTGATTTGATGATAGATAAGGGTGCTTTGAATCAGCACATAATATGTAGATGCTTTCACCTATTAGTATGTTGAATAATTACACAACTTTTGTTTTCTTTCCATTCCATTACATCTATTGCTCATTTTGAATAGGCAAGGGGAGAGGAAGTTTTGTTTCCTGATATGCTATTTCTTCTCAGGTTCGCTTATCTTCTGTGGAAGCATTAGGGCAGATGGTTGGTCTTATTACTAGGACACAGCTGAAGGCAGCTTTGCCAAGACTTATTCCAACTATATTGGAACTGTAAGACATACACTGGACTGCTATGCTTCTAGAAAATACATAATTTCAAATGACATGAATACTTCTGATGTCAAATAACTACCTCCTTGCTTGCGCTACTTTTTTTTTTTTTTTT
Organism: Solanum acaule; assembly: GCA_036250505.1. Lineage (NCBI taxonomy): Eukaryota > Viridiplantae > Streptophyta > Magnoliopsida > Solanales > Solanaceae > Solanum > Solanum acaule. The sequence continues at coordinate 3,001 of JAJOOR010025140.1, read as the reverse complement.
AAAACTTAGAAATGCTAGTGATACTCTTTCAGTGGGAGAAATTGTTTGTTGTGTCTGTTTGGGCATTATGCGCTCTGTAACAACGATAGCTTTTGATTTTCAGGTACAAGAGGGATCAAGATGATGTAGCCTTTGTGGCAACTTGTAGCCTCCATAATCTATTAAACGCCTCATTACTGTCGGAAAATGGTCCACCATTACTTGATTTTGAGGTAGGAAACACATGTATGCCCAGTAATTTTGTATGACTGCTCAATACTGTAGGATAACTTGCTATTCTGCTAATTCTTCTCCTATTACTTCTAATTTCTAGTGATTATTTGTTTTGTTTTGGAAAGAGAAATTGGAATCAGTTATTGATAGCATCTTGGTAAAGTCATTGTGACTGGTCATGATTAATAGTATTCCCTCACAACAGACAGTCACTATTTGACGCTTTTCGTAATTTTCGACTGTACTGCCTTAGTACTGTACAACAATAAAATCTTACTTTATAAAAAAAGAAAGAAAAAGACGGTCACTATTTGGACCATGATACACTGTCCAATTGTTTGCTTTGGCAGCACTTTCACTTTGTACCTCAGCAGCTGGTGACTTGTCATGACTGCAGTTCAGGTTGCCTCCTGTTACATCTCTTATTCCTATGGCATGTATCACCTAGTTCTGATCCAACCTGGAAATTCCCCCTTTTCCCTTCTTTCTTGCATATAAAGGGTAGTCAAATTTGTTGAAAGAGTCATCCTTCAAATTCTGATGAACAAAGAGGCATTCCCTCATCATCACTAGTTTTCTGTTCAGTTCCAAACTCTCTCTCTTGAGTAACTTGGGTCAAAGCGGCAGTACCTAGATATTCATGTTATATCTGGATATATCAAAATAGTCATGGCCTTATTAAAAAGATCAAAATATATACGTTACTTTGAAGCATAGAGATATACTTGTGTTGTCAAACTGGATGATACCTAGCACTCTAATGGAAGCACTGAAGCTAGTCAGGAAGGAGGATAGACAAGCAGTGCAGGTTGACCTAGGAACAAGTCTGCATGCATTTTTGATTGTTGTTTGGAAAAAGATAATTAACATGCGTGCACTCTTAAATATAAGCATTTGTAGCTTTTTGCTGCAAAATGAATGATATACACAAGGTAACCATGTTACTCGGAACTCCTGAATTCCTTTAGAGGAACTTTAGGTCATGGTCCTACTATTGATGAATGATGATTGCTAAAATATGACTTGTCAAAAAATATAGTGGTGTTTGATATCCAAGTCAATGTGACACAGCTTGTTAAACACCTTACTTATTCACCCTTTAGGCCTTAAGCTCATCAAAGGGAACCTTGGAGGCAGGCTAGTCTTGAAATCCTAGAGGAGACAAAAACACGAATTGATTTCTTTCCATTTCCCTAAGCCTCGCGGCTAGATTTATCCGTACCTGTGTTGGTGGGAGATAATAGGTACACGGTGATAGTTGAGGTGCATGTAAGATGGTCTGAACACCATCATTATACAAAATTAAAGTTAAATTGAAGGAAGTCTTAAAGAAAAAGGCATAAGAATTCAGTCCAAGGAGTATTTCTTTGACAAAGTGCAGACAAATATTCTTTAGGGAAAATTAAGGCGAGTGACCATTCGGTCATCTAACTAACTCCTTTTAGCCTAACTATCAATTCCTTACCAATTTAGCACAAGTGGCTATTAAATTAGTAATTAGCAATGCACTATCTTTTCTCTTAGAAAAGACATGCCCTCTTCTTTAAATAAATAAATTGGATTTTAACTTTTGATTGAAGCCCAAAAACGTTAATTATATCTTCAACTTTCCCCCTTATATTTTTTTAACAAATGGGTTATGTGTTTTTATTTTCAACTTTGGATAATAGGTCTAAGTTGTGGGATAGTTGTCCATATTAATTTGTTCCCAACTTGAACATGCATTAATAGATTTCTAAAATGACAATAATAGTTCTAATTAAATACTCTATATTGTCTTACTTCCTCTTTCTCCCTGACATATATTCATCCTTTATTCAAATTCCCCAGAATAGTGTGAATTTATTGTTTAAACATAGTTATACACTGCTTATAGATGATTATACAAAGCAAATACATCACTTATAAGGTATGAAGATGAATATGTAATGTATATATATAATGTATAAAAATGCATATACACTTTTATACATCATGTGCTACAGCTTATATGAAAAATAAAAAAAATGAGAAGGGTTGTACGTAGTCCGGGGAAGAAATAAAAAATTACATTGATAGAGATGTGACTTCATGAATTTCAATGTATGAACATAGATTGGCTAATTTAGATGTAAAAAGTTATTGGGCTGTAATCATTGTAAACTGTTTCTTTGGGTTATACACATATGGATAACTATCCCTATTCTTTATAGAGTCCTTGCTCCTCTGACCAAACAATTTTGTTGAACCTACTCACTTTAGCAATGATAACTTGATGGTCTATTCTAGGTTCTTCTAGATATTATAATCTTACCTCAAATTGTATTTCTGTTGGGATGCCACTTGTAATTTTTTCCGATGACCAAAAATCTGTCTGGAGCCTACCCATTGGGCCAACTGCAGCCTTTGAAACTTGGGGATGATTGGCCCACCTCTTTGCTCCCCACTTGAATGCTGGACTTAGTTCGTTTGGCGCAAGGCTCAAACTTGTGACCTAAGACACAAGTCCTTCAACCTTTTCCAAATTGAGCTAACCCCTGGGAACAAATGCCGCTTGTAACTTATCTCGAGAGCCATTAAGGTTTCACCAATTAGAGTGATGTATGAGTGATGTTATATAGGATCATTTCATTGCTAACATGTTGCAGTTATAGCGTCATTCTGATTTAGATAGGTAGCTAACTATCTTTGATGTGTGCAGGACCTTACTGTCACATTGTCAACTCTTCTTCCTGTGGTTTGTAGAAGCAGTGACAAAAAAGAGCATTCAGATTTCTCAGTTGGGCTGAAGGTCTTGTTTATTGATTTA
>JAJOOR010025139.1:0-24917 GCA_036250505.1 Solanum acaule | reverse complement strand
CTGGTTTAACAAAAATGGCCTACTGATCCTTTCCTATCCGGTTATTCTCAGATTCAAGCCATACTACTTAGGCAAGTTCTAGTTTCTGCACCTAGTGTTAGACTTCAGTCAAAACTTACACACACTACACAGGATTGCATTTTGTTAGTTTCTTGGTTCACCAATTAATTTGTCAGATTAGCCATGTTCAACATATCAGTATCTAAGATGTCATCTAAAGATCCTAACAGTCAAACTCAGATGCAAGTTCTCAATTTTCACAGATTAGCTGCTGCACAGCTCAACACATAAAACAACCAAAACAGTAATACACAGAGACAACCTCCATTTGTCTAACAGCTATGGTAGGTTGTAGACCACCCCTTCCCCAAATAAAAAGGACTTTGCCCTCAAAGTCAATACAGAACAATAAAATACACAGGCAATGAGGAGGGGTCATACCTACGGCGCTCTAGGCGCCGGTCGTCGGATTAACATTGGCACCCTTATCAATGGGTGCACTCTCAAAACTTGGGACATGATCAGTTTGGTCCTCATTAGTCGGAGCAATTGCTCCACTACCAAAAGCTCCAACTAAGGTTGCATCTCGTTGTTGCTGTTCAAGGGCATCCTTTTCCTGAGCTTCCCTCTTTGATGCTCTACGAGCTCTCTTTTCTTGTCTTCTTGCCTCTCTGGCTGGGTCAATAGGGGTCTCCTCATCCAGTTCTCCAGCTTTGTGTTTTATCTTGCCGAATTTACTCGTGGGGGGTTCTCCCCAAATATCATGAATTGATTAAGTGGAGGGTGCCTGATTTAACATTTGCATCAACGACTCTGGCATAATCTCAGTGGGCACCTGTACTGGCCTTTTAGCCAGCTTAGCAATCTGAGTGCGCATCTCGGCCAACTAGGCTCTAAACTTTTTAGTATCTACTAAACCAACAGCCTAGAATCGATCCTGAACAAGGTTCTCCAAACCATCCATTATGTCCTTTAAGACCGATAGCTCCATCCTCATCTCATCTTTGATCTCTTTTTTCGTAGCTAACACCTTGTCTCTATCAGTTGAGGCATCCAGAGCATAACCTGGTCTACCAATGTCCTGGTCTGGCGCTAATCTGCAACTAATTTCTCAAGAAAAAGCATAGGGATAGTGACAAAGGTACCTGGAGTCTGGGAGGCTGAAGCTGGAGGTAGTAGTGCTTCTGTGGAAGGCTGTGATGACTCTCCCTGTTCTGGACCTCTATCTGCATGTGGGATGTCAAGTGGGACATGTGGAATAACAGCTAAAGTACTCACAGCGGCAGACTTCGCGCCAAAGAGATAGTTCGCGACATCCTTGATTTTAGAAACTTGGGTTAGTCTGAATACCTCACCCCATTTGTCAACTAGGTTGTTCGGAGGAATGTTCGCTCCTCGACATAATTTTCCTACAAGACAGGGAAAAGGAAGTGCAGCTCTCTCATTTAGCGCCCTGTCTCTCATCTCAATTGCTATTATCCGTCCCGTATTGACCAGGTAACCAACATAAGACAGGCTACCAACGAGGCCAGAGAAGGTGACAAAGTGTTATCATTAGCTATCGTTCGCAATTGTGCTCGGACAACAGCCCACTAAACCTTGGCTGGAAAAGACAGCGAAGCTTTAGTAATGAGTGTTGGAGTTGTGGTGACCCAAACTGCATTTTCCCCATCTATGGCACTCTGCTTCGCAATCCAGCGTAAAACCCTTTCTCGAGAAGTCTGATCTTCCATTGTAGCATCATTGGTGACCTCATGATGTTTTCCCTCGAAAAGGTCAACTGAAGCTGGTGCAGAGTATTTCGGGCCGTACAACATTCTGTTAATCAAAGCCTCAGAAATATCTATTGATTTTCCCCTAACTATGATTGAGTTGAGTGGACCCCATGTAATAGCCATGTCTTTCTGTCCACATTTCGTGGTCTCTGTATCCGCAGCAAAATTCATCAATGTAGCTGCATAAGAGGAATAAAATTCTCTGGTCAGGTGGCTAGAGTATTTGCCAGGTGCATTGTCCATCCAGTCGAACTGATGGAGCTGAAATATCCGATAGATGTCCGAGAATGCTTTGATATCAACTACCACCACCCTAGTCTCAGGCAAGATTGCTCGATTCTTGAAGCCTCCAGTTTTGTTCACAATACCATTGTCGAAGAACTCTTTAGACCGGTTGACAGTCCACATGGAGCGATAACAAGCAATCAGCTGTGGTCTCAATGCAAGGTTAGGTTCCTGAGCGTTCACATACATCACCATGGTATCATCATCGATGATTTCCTCCTCATCCTCTCTATTAACTGCTTCCTCTCGTACTCCAGTTTCAGCTTATGTGGTAGCCACAGGTGGAGAGGTACTTGTGTCGCCCTGAGAACCGCTTTTAGATTCAGCACTGCTCCCCGAGTTATCCACAGATTGGCTGCTAGCAGCAGCATCAGATTGACTTCCCGAGTTTTCCCCGTTATCAGAACTACTACCTCCCTCTTCAGCCTGAGGAGGAGAGTCCTGGAGAATAGCTCTTCTAGCCAGTGATCTAGTAGCACAAGGTGAGTGATCTTTAGGTGTGACATTTATTTGCACCTCAGACCCACTCACTTTGGAGTCGTCATGACCCTCTGATTGCGAAGCGGTGATGAGGGCAGGTTTGTTAGCATTCTTTCTTTTGGGACCCATTGTACCTGAGGAACAAAAAACCAATTCAGTACAATCATCAACAAAATGACACACTAGTGGGTACTCAGACTTTCCATGTGTAATATCATCGTGACGCCTTGCCTTAAGAATGTCATCACCCAATCTATCATCGAGAAAGGCCACAGAACCAACAATGAACAAAAACTGAATACAGAAATTTTTTAAAATTGTACAACTAAAGTAGACTGGACAAGAACTTGTACAGGCTGTGGTATGCTCCACGGACCGTGAAAGCACTCGTGGTGTTAGGACAGAGTCAGTGTGCAAGATGGACTGTGGAACTTTTTACCATGGGATGTTCACGGACGGCTTCACAACCCGTGGAGTTCACCACGGTCCGTGATACTGCTCGTGAACTTTAACTGACGGCTGGGTTGATTTCAAGTGTGGTCTACGACAAGTTGCACGACCCGTGATATCTTCCACGGTCCGTACAACCTGTCGTAGTCTTACACTTTGGGCAATATGTCAGTCACCTTCTTCCCAACCTCGAATTTTAGCACTTAACCACCATTTTTACACAAATTCAAAATCTTCCTATAACAGAAGCTTTACCCTACTTCTTACTCAACTAAATTACTTAACCTAATGTCCACCACCTACCAACAAATTCGACCCTCTATCATATACTAATACACAAGAACAGCAAAAACTTCCCCAATAGACTTACCCACTACAATTCAGTACAAATCACAAGTAACTCGTCACATACTTATACTAAACTCGACTAAATCGAAGTAACTCAACTTACTGTTATACAACATCGACCTTATGGCAAGTGATGAAAGAACTTACTTGGAGTTCAGAAACAAATTTCGCGCAAAAGGATGAATCAGTGATTGCGACTTAAGGTTCTTGACAACTTAGGATTAGGGCTTGGAATCTTTGATGAATTTAGGAATTATGGATGATGGAACTGTTTAAAATCTCTTAAGAACCGTTATGGAAGAGAAAATAGGGATAAAAACCTGACCTTTGGCGTTTGAAGAGCAATATATATGTTTTAATTCAATTTTGCCTTTCACGGGCCAGGTCGGTTTCTTGGAAGTACTAGGTTGACCTAACACTTGACTGCGGAAGACCACGGATCATGAAGTTGCCCGTGAAGGGCATCACGGTCCGTGAACCTGTTCGTGACTGCAACTTTGAAACTTGGCATTCATACCTGAGGTTCACGAGAGGCTAGATGGTCCGTACAAACTTTAACGGATCGTGAACCCTTCCGTGAACCCTGTTTTATGCAATTTCCAGTAGCTTCTGCAATTTTGTCCTCCAATTGACGGACCGTGAAAGTTCTTGTGAAGAGCACCACGGTCCGTGGGAATATCCGTGAAGTTCAGTCTGCACCAGGTCCTGCATTTTTTCATCTATTCTCTCCTACACACATCAGCACACAGTGACTCTATAAAAACAAAGAAAAATAAGGCTAAAGGGAAAATACCTAATACAATTACATCTTGGGTTGCCTCCCAAACAGCGCACAATTTAACGTCACGGCGCGACGCAGGTTACTTGATTACTCAGACTTCATCAAGTTTGCATTCCTCGACAATATTCACATCATTAGGGACACCTAGATATGCCTTGATTCTCTGGTCATTAGCTTTGAACCTATCGTCTTTATCATTCTCTAGCTCAATAGTACCAGATTGAAACGCTTGTGTCACCTTAAAAGGTCCAGACCATTTAGACCTCAGTTTTCCTGGAAACAGACGCAGTCTAGAGTTGAAGAGTAACACCAAGTCACCAGGACTAAAGCTTATTTTCTCAATATGACTGTCATGATATAGCTTCATCCTCTCCTTATACAGTGCAGACCTCTCATAGGCCCTCAGACGGAACTCATCCATCTCATTGATCTGATCTAGCCTCAAGTTTGCGGTTTCACTCTAATTTAGGTTCAACTTCTTCAACGCCCAGAGTGCTTGCTCAAGCTCAACTGGCAAATGACATGCCTTTCCAAACACCAATTGATATGGAGACATACCAATATGTGTCTTGAAAGCTGTATGATATTCCCATAGAGCATCATCTAGCTTCCGTGCCCAATCTGTCATGTTGGCATTCACTGTATATGCCAAGATTGCTTTAATTTCCCTGTTGGAGACCTCCACTTGACCACTAGTCTGTGGGTGATAAGGTGTTGCCACCTTGTGCTATTTTACCCCATACTTGGTCAGAAGTGCACTAAAAACCTTGTTGCAGAAATGAGAACCACCATCACTGATAATGGCTCTGGGTGTTCCAAACCTTGAGAAGATGTTCTTTTTCAAGAACCTAACAACACTTTCCATCATTCTCAGGTAACGCAACAGCTTCAACCCATTTGGACACATAGTCCATAGCCACCAGTATATATTTCTTCCCATATGAACTCACAAAGGGGTCCATGAAGTCAATACCCCACACATCAAACAATTCCACCTCTAGAATAGGTGTCATGGGTAACTCATGGCGCTGAGAGATGGCTCCTTGTCGTTGGCACACATCACAGCTCCTTACTATGTTCACTGTATCTTGATGAATTGTGGGCCAGTAGTACCCACACTGAAGTATCTTGTGGGCTGTTCGAGCACCTCCATAATGGCCACCAACTGGAGATGAGTGAAAGGCCTCCAGAATGTGCAACATTTCAACTTCCAAAACACATCGCCTAATTATGTTGTCAGCACAAACCCTGTACAAATACGATTCATCACAAAAGTACTTGCCCACATCATGCAGGAACCTTTTCCTTTGCTGATATGTCAGCCCCTCGGGCAGCACATCGCTAACCAGAAAATTAGCATAGTCAGCAAACCAAGAAATAAAGTCAAGAGTAGCAGCTAATACATGTTCATCCGGGAATGTATCATCTATCTCAAGCTCAATTTCTTCCTTCTTTGCAGCCTCCAACCTAGACAGGTGATCAGCTACCTTGTTCTCACAACCTCTCCTGTCCTTCACTTCAAAGTCAAACTCTTGGAGAAGCAGCATCCATCGGATCAGCCTGGGTTTGGCATCTTTCTTTGCCATGAGACATCTCAAGGCACCATGATCTGTATGAACTATCACCTTAGTGCCAAGAAGGTAAGCTCTGAACTTTTCAAATGCATACACTACAACCAATAGTTCCTACTCAGTGACTGTGTAGTTTCATTGTGCCCCATTTAGCAACTTACTAGCATAGTAAATCGGATGGAACATCTTGTTGCGCTTTTGTCCCAACACAACTCCTAACGCAGTCCCGCTAGCATCACACATCACCTCAAATGGCTCCGCGCAGTCTGGGCCAATAATCACTGGTGCTGAAATCAGTTTTTCTTTTAGGCACTCAAAAGCTTTGAGACATGCCTTATCAAAGACAAATTTCACCTCCTTCTCCAAAAGCTTGCACATAGGGTGTGCAATTTTAGAGAAGTCCTTGATGAAACACCTATAGAATCCGGCATGTCCTAGTAAGCTTCGAACACCCTTCACACAGATCGGCGGAGGTAACTTTTCAATCACTTCAATCTTGGCCTTGTCGACCTCGATCCCTTTCTGTGATACCTTGTGTCTAAGAATTGTGCCCTCCTTCACCATGAAATGACACTTCTCCCAATTCAATACCAGGTTGGCCTCCTCACATCTCTGTAACGCCCTGCTAAGATTCAACAAATAATCATCGAAAGTATCACCTACTACAGAGAAATTGTCCATAAATACCTCTAAAGTGTCTTCCACCATGTTAGAGAAAATGGACATCATACACCTTTGGAATGTTGCTAGTGCGTTACACAGTCCAAATGACATGCGTTTAACGCAAAGGTGCCATAAGGACATGTGAAGGTGGTCTTTTCCTGATCTTTAGGAGCAATCGATATCTGGTTGTAGCCAGAGTATCCATCTAAGAAATAATACCACCCTTTACCTGCCAACCTATCAAGCATCTGGTCCATCAAAGGCATAGGGAAATGATCCCTCAAAGTCCACTTGTTAAGCTTCATGTAGTCCATACACACTCGCCATCCAGTGACTGCTCTTTGTGGGACTAATTCATTTTTGGCATTTGCTACCACAGTCATACCGCCCTTTTTAGGCACACATTGCACTGGACTGACCCAGTGACTGTCAGAAATGGGATAAACCACCCTAGCATTTAACCACTTAATAATCTCTTTCTTAACCACCTCTTCCATAGGTGAGTTTAGTCTCCGTTGGTGTGCATATACCCAGAGGTATTCCAATTATATCCGCAATGGTCCACCCAATGGCCCTTTTGTACCTTCTCAACACCGTGATCACCTCTTTCACCTGCTCTTCATTTAAATTTGCAGCCAAAATCACAGGTAAAGTGTTATTAGTCCCCAAAAAGACATACCTGAGGTGACTAGGTAACTGTTTCAACTCTAGCACCGGTGGCTCATCAATGGATGGTTTTGCTGGAGGGCTTGGCCTGTTTTTCAAGTCCAGGTCCAATTTCTTTGGAGCATACGAGTGAGCTCCCATCCCCTGCAAAGCATTCACAGTCTCTACATAGTCAGACTGGAAATCAGCATCAAAGTTCATCAGCACTGCTGCTAATGTTTCAACCGTCATTCCTCATCAGCAACCACCTCTATTGCAGATATCACATTCATATCATTGGGTTGCTTTATTGACCTGCCAATATTGAATTTTACCTCATCCTTGTTAAGTCTAAACTTCATCTCACCTCTCTCAACATCTACCAAGGCTCTCCCTGTTGCCAAAAATGGTCTTCCCAAAATGATGGGGACCTCAAAGTCCACCTCGCAATCCAATATCACGAAGTCAATCGGAAAAATGAAGGTGTCCACCTTCACAAGTACATCACATAGGACTCCCACATGCCGCTTAACTGACCTATCAGCCATCATCAACCTCATTGCTATAGGTTTTAGTACTCCCAATCCCAACTTCTTGTAAATGGCTAATGGCATCAAGTTGATGCTAGCTCCTAGATCACATAAAGCTTTTGCAAAGCTAATTGACCCAATGGTGCTGGGGATCGTCAATGCACCTGGATCTTCCTTCTTCTGAACCATAGATCTAGTAGCAATGGCTCTACAATGATGAACATCGTTAGAAAAATCAAAACATACAGCTCTTTTCTTGGTAACCAAGTCTTTCATGAACTTGGCATATCCTGGCATCTGCTCTAGGGCTTCCACCAATGGTACGTTTACTGAAAGTTGTTTCAGTATGGTGATAAACGTTGTAAACTTCCCATCTTCAGATTTCTTTTTGTGCCTTTGAGGGAAAGGAGGAGGTGGCCTGGGGATCTATTGGAAAGGCAGGTTTTCCTTGACCTCTTTCTCTTTTCCTCTCGTAGGTTGTGTCATAGGCTGAGGATCCTCCAAGTCATTTACCTGTACAGCTTCATCATTCTCTCTGCCAGCTTGCTCCAACACCTGTTCATTATTAGTACCTGCAGGAATAGGGTCAGAAAGAAGTTTACCACTCCTGGTGGCTATGGCCATGCAATGTCCGTCCTTCTTTGGATTTTGAATGGTGTCACTTGGTAGCGACCCATTCTTTCTTTGATTTAGTGAGGCAGAAAGTTGCCCCAATTGCTGCTCAATTTGCTTGATGGAGATAGTGTGGGAGTCTACCAATTAACTCATGCTCGAAAAATCCCCTCTCATCTCTTTTACCCCTGCATCAGTTGAATCAACCTTCTGGAGTACTTTAGCCATCATGTCTTCCAGCTTAGACTCGCTGGAACTACCACTTACCCGATCTCTGTTACCTGGGGGTACATAAACACCACTGCGTTCATTCTTATACCCATCTCTATTCTGCAGTTTCCCTGCTCTCTATTTGCTGGCCTATCATACTGACCATCCCTAGCATAGCTCCGACCTACATTTCCAAAATTGTAACCCTGATTTCCAGAGTAATAATTCCGAAAACCCCCTTGGTTCCCCAAGTATCATCAATGTCAAGATCCTGATCCTCATACTTGTTTTGTTGTCCTACAGCATTCATCTTTTCAGACTTGGCGACAATGTGCTTTGTGAGCAAATCTATTTGAGTCCTCATATGTGCCATGTCTTGGTCTCTTTTTTCTTCTCTCTTCCTCTGCTCAGCTGAAATCTCAAATGTATACCCAAGCTCTCCTACCTCTGCATCTCTAGTGTACCATGCTCAGTTGTTCTTTGAGACTTCATCCAATAGTTGCATACTCTCCGCAAATGATTTCCTCATAAATGAGCCTCCACAAACTACATCAACAACAGGTTTAGTAACATAATTCAGAGACTTATAAAAGGCTTGTTTAAGATGTCTTTCGGTAAGATCATGGTTGGGGAATTTCTTCAGCTTTTGGTTGAACCTACACCAAATATCATGCATTGCCTCTCCTAATAGCTACTTGTGTGTACTAATTTCATCCTTCATCTGCAACACTTTTGATTCCAGAAAGAATCATTCCAGGAAAGCTTCCTTCAAATCTGTTCAAGTTTTGATGTAATCATCTGGCATCTCGTTCAACCAGTTTGTTGCCTCTCCAGTAAGAGAGAATGGGAACAACCTCAACCTCATTGTTGTTTGGTTGACTCCAAGAATCTATTGTGACTTACAGATTGCCACAAAATTCATTAGATGTTGGTTCGCATCATCACCAGCTGCACCTCTAAACGTACCTTTCAGGTTCAGCAATTGGATCATGGTGCTGGTGATTGTGAACTTAACGCCTAGACGTAGTGCAGGTAGCACTATGGCTCCAGTGGCTCCAACTCCGTCAAAGTCAGCATCATCTTCTTCATACATCATATGAGTTGGATGCTGAGCTCTACCCCTTGGGGCTATTGGTTGGTGCTGAGGATGGATTACTCCTTCCACCCCTTTGTTCTCATCTACTACCCTAGGTTGATTGAATCCAGCATTTTGCTGGACACCTGGCCTAGGTTGCTGGATACCTGCAGTTTGATGGACATTCCTTGCAGCATCAATCTCAGCTTCTAGTCCCAGTCTGTGCCTCTAAGCCTCTAGTTCTTGTGCATTAACCATCTTAAAAAGAGTTCTCTGAAATTCAGGGTAGTAAGGAAGCAATGGGGCTCATTTCCTTCTAGTGTTGGGCATGCACAATCTGACTCTCCTGAAAAAAGACACAAACACAAACAAAATGTAAAATTAGGAAATATAACTACAATCGAATAAAAGCTAGTAAAACACTTCTGAATTGAAATTCCCCGGCAGTGGCACCAAAATTTGATACGTCCAAACTTACACTTCAATTAAGAAATGTAAACGGTCAATGTCAATTTACAGAACTCAACCAGAGTTGAGGTCGATCCCACAGAGAATTTCTTTACAGATAAGGTTTCACTATTGCATTTATTCGAATGTTGTTATTATCTCCTAGACAAATAACAAATAAAAGTAAATTGGGTATGGTTGAATTGTTATAATTACCAAAACATGCAGTCAAAATCCAGGCTCAAGACTAAAAACTATTTTGTTGTAAGATTGATTCAATTAATTAAGAGAAACCAGGATTGTGTTCACCATAACATTAGTTCTAGTGCTCTCCCATAATTTGAGTGTCAGGCAAATTAATGTTTACAGAATCCTTGCGAGTTAAATTTATCTAACGTTTCTCAGCCTAATCAGATAATGATCTCTTATGTTCTCTCAACCTTAGAGTGTTACTAAAATTGAACCTCGCTTGAAAAGATATGGTGTTAAAGATCTTTTCTCTCGAACTCAAGCTTTAACTCCAATTTGTTAATTTAATTCAGCTTTTTCCTAACTGGAATTTTTCTCTCGAACAAATACCAGATATAGGCTCGTCTAATGCGTGCACTCACTAGACTAAAATGATATTGAAAGCTAAAAACTACAAGTTGTACACACAGACTACCTTTTACTCTTTTACAGTATTGCAACTAGAATATCGTCATAGATCCCACAACCCCAGTCATGGTATTTAGCCACTCATGCTTTCACATAAACAATAAGTAATTAGGGATGAAAACATATTGAGAAAGACTTACGAAAATAATTAGCAAATCAACAACCACTTTGATAATCTGATAGTCTGAATCTGAATTTCCAACTGATAACAATAATCAAAAATCCAAATATCAGAAGCTAAAAGTAATACTGTGTTCTTAGTCGTAAAACGTAAGATAATGCATAATGATCCAAAAACGACCTAAAGTAATTCAAAATAAAATGTTTAAAATGAGTCATAGTCGAACTAGGACTAAAATGTCAGATGGCTCTACGGCCACTTCTTCGGTTCGTAGAGGGCTTCACGAGCCATGAAGCCCTCCGTGATCTTCCCTTTAACTTTCCCAAATGTTGGGTCTTCAATGCCTTCATTGGAAATGCACCACGGGAGTACCATGGTCCATAGTGAGGACCACGGCCCGTGGTCTTCACTTGGGCTTCAACCTTATTTCAACTCTCCCTTGATGTCACACTGGTTCAGCTTCACGGCAGGTACCACGGTCTGTGGTGAGGGCTCCGGCCCGTAGAACCCTCTGTGGTCTTCACTTGGTTATTCCTGCTCTTCATCTTCTCAAGGCCAAACACTGCCTTACTTCATGAGCTCCACTACGGACCGTAATGAAGTTCACGGTCCGTGAAATTGGCCATGAACTTCACTTGGTCAACATCATTTCTACTTCTTTTTCTGCTTTTCTATACAACCCAGATTTTGCCTACATATTTAACAAACCCATCAAATAATCCAAAAATTCCACTTAATTCCAGTATTAGTTCATAGTTATTAAGCATCAAATGTGTCACAATTTCGCGGCACATCAAGTATACAAGAATATCATTGATGAAAACTATAACGAAGGAGTCCAAAATGGGCCTGAATACACGGGTTATCAAATCCATGAAGGCAGCAGGGGCATTATTCGACCCAAAGGACATCACTAGGAATTCATAATAGCCATAACAAGTCCTAAATGCGGTTTTAGGGATATCTGTTGCCCTAATACTGAGCTGATGGTACCCAGACCTCAAGTGGATCTTAGAAAACACAACAACGCCCTGGAGCTGATCAAACAAGTCGTCAATGTGAGGCAGGGGGTAACGGTTCTTCACTGTTACCTTTTTTAGCTGCATGTAATCGATGCATATCCTCATAGACCCATCCTTCTTCTTAATAAACAGATCGGGGGCACCCCAAAGAGATACACTGGGCCGAATGAATCCTTGATCCAGGAGACCCTGAAGCTGAATACCGAGCTCCTTAAGCTTTGCGGGGGACATCCAGTAGGGTGGGATAGAAATGGGCTTAGTGCCCGGCTCCAAGTCTATAGCAAAGTCGATATCTCTCTCCAGGGGTAGGCCAGGCAAGTCAGCAAGGAATACGTCTGGAAACTCACAAACCACCGGAACTGAGCCAATAGAGGGGGCCTCGCTAAATACATCATGAACATAAGCCAAATAGGCTCACCACCCCCCAGCTACTAACCTCCGAACTCGAACATAAGAGATAATCCCAATCGGTGTGCAACTAAAAGACCCCTGCCATACCACCGGGGGTATGCCAGAAATGGCTAAGGTAACGGTCTTGGCATAACGGTCCAAAACTGAATGTGAGGGGCTAGCCAATTCATTCCCAGGATGGTGTCAAAATCAATCATATCAAGCAGAATAAGGTCCGCCTGGGTATCCTTCCCCTCAAGAGTGATCACACAAGATCTACACACCTGATCCACTACTAAAGAATCTCCTACCGGAGTCGAGACACGCAACGGTGCTACTAGAGGCTCAAGACTCACACCCAATTGGGGTAAAAAATATATAGATACATAGGAATAAGTGGAACCCAGATCAAATAAAGCTGAAGATGACTGCTGACATAAAGAAACTATATCTGTGATAACATCATCCAACACCTCGGCCCTCACCGGTGCAGCATAGAAATGGCCCTGATGGCCTCCGCCTCTAGCATCACCTCTACCTCCTGACCTGCCTCCCCGGGAGCCACCTCGGTAGCCCTATTGATCACCTCTACGTTCATGGCCCTGGTCCCCGCCCCTGGCTGGGGTACTGCTGTTGCTACTGGAGTTGACCGAGTCGTTTGGGAAATGGGGGGCCTAGCCCTCCGCCTGGGGTAATCTCTGGACCAATGGTCTAAATCCCCAGAACCCATGGAAAGACCGGCCCGTAATGTAGCGACCGCTACGGCCCGTAGTACCCACATCTAAAGCCCTGGTACTCTGATCCCCTAAATGTGATGAACCAATCTGACCTGAAGCAACCAATGTCGCATCTCTTGCCCTCTGGCATGCAATGTAAGGAGGGACACCCTGAACGGAGGCACCCTGCTGGTGCTAATCACCATCTGAAGCCTGGAGTGAGGCTTGTACAAGTCGGCTTGACTGACCCTGCTGAAACTGTTGTTGAGGCCTGCCCTGATAATATCTGAACCTGTAACGGGTCCACTGTAGCTACTGTAATATCGGGCCTTCTTATTGCTTCCCCCTTGGGCCTCACAAAAGAACTGCTCGACGAGCGTGATCAACTATATCCAGAAAAGAATGGCCCGTTGTAACCAAAGAATGGGTCTCAACCCACAACTGGGTCCTCAGACCTCGAACAAACACCGGATCATCTCCTCCTCTATGGGTAATATCATAATAGCATACCTAGCGAGCTCTTGAAATCTCATCTTGTACTCAGACACGGTCATGGAGCCCTGCTCCAGCCTCGAAAACTGATTGCGGAGCCTATTTTTGAGACTCCTGGGAACAAATCTAGCTAGGAAGGCCTCTAAAAACTCCGTCCAAGACAGCGGAGGGGACCCGGCTGGCCTAGTCTCTATATATGTCCGCCACCACTACCTAGCAGGTCCGTCAAGCTGATAGGCTATGAAATCTGCCACTCGGCACTCCAACAAACTCAAGGCGTGCAACCGCTCACGGCAGGAAGTCAGAAACTCTTGGGCATCCTCTCCAACTGCCCCTGAGAACCTCAGTGGTGCCAATCTGAGGAAATATCTGAGCATCCTCTGCTCCTGGAATGGTATAATGCCTCCTACAATATCTGGCTGGGCGGCAAGAGGCATTGGGGCTGGGTGCCCTCATGGAATGGGAGCTGGAGGCCGCTCCTACTGTACTAGTGGAATTGGACTCTGTTGCTCCTGTTGTACTGGTGGAACTGGACCTGGTTGCTTCTGTTGTACACCCCCAAAAGCTGCAAGTTGCTGGGAAATAGTTTCCTGAAGAGCATGAGTTATGACCGATGCGGCTGGGCTAAACCTGGACCTCCGACTGAGAGGGAATAGGGGCATCCTGAGGCTCCTCTACCGGGTCTGGAGCTATATCTCTAACCGGGGCTGGTGCTGGACCCCTACCCCTACCCCATGGTCGACCTCTAGGCCTGGCCGAGGCTCTTTCTGCCACCTCAGGTGGATCGTCACCACCGGGGGCACCACGTCTACGAGCCATCCCTATGAAAGAGTGAAACAAGTGAGATTCCATTAAAACCAATGAAACACGCACTACACGAGATGATACAACATAAAGAATGTTCCTAATGACATCCTGTAGCCTTCCAAAGATAAGTCATAGACGTCTCCGCACCTATCCGCAGGACTCTACTAGATGCTAGCCCTGTACAACTGAGACCAACGAATAACTTGACTCTGATACCAACTTGTCACGACCCAATTCCTCGAGCCGTGATGGCACCTACTATATCCCACCAGTAAGTAAACCAACCCGAAACCAGAACATCTAGAAGTGGGTAAAAAGGCAAAAACCAAGTGGCAGAAACAATAACAACAAAAAGGAATAAGGCAAGCCAAAAGAATACATACATAAGAACTGAATCCCTCCTAGAACTTGGAAGTCACAAGTACAGAGTCATACTAAGAGTGCAAGTCCCAAAAATGGACCAACATATAGAAATATACGCAACTATAAGGACCTGTCTCAAGTACAAAAGACGAGCCACAAAATATATGTACATAAGGAGACGGCAATGATCAGGACGTTGTACTCACCCTCGCCTCCAGATACGGCTGCTACTGGCTCGAATGGCGGCGCCAATGACTGGTCTCGGTCCTGCATCACGAAAATAGATGCAGAGTGTAGTATGAGTACCAGTGAAAAGGTACCCAGTAGGCATCATAGGCCGACTGAGTAAGAAAGGTAAAAGCAATAGGAAATACTAGAATAAAACACAGACAGAGGTCACGAACAAGAAAAGTAAAGGTATGCACATGAGTCTAAGGCAAACAAACCTAAGGTGACTACTCCAACTGGGGCCCCATAAGCCCAGAAGGTACACTCATGCGCAAATTGAAGTAAAAATCCAAACTAGTGGAGATTTGTAAACCCGAAGCATTATAGAAATATCAGAATTCTCGATCTATGAAAGAGAGGAAACACAGAGCCTGGACCTCAAACCACGGGTGAGTCTTCCTATAGTAGATTCGTCGATAGAGTCGAACTTTGCAAGGGATAGCACAGAGCCCGGACCTCAAACCGCGGATGTCGACTACTCGGAGATAAAGTGATATAACCCAAAGGGGGGGCCTCTGTATGTCGACTCCATTATAGGAGGGAGCAACGGTAGGAAGAATAGAGCCCAGACCACGAACCGCGAGTGAAACATTCTGTTAAGTTAACACAGCAGCGTAAAGCTTCCAAATAAGCCATCCAAGGATTCCCGCATCTAAAATTCACGGGAAACTCTTCGTAACCATCTTCTATATCCTCTAACCATCTCATAGTGACAAAAGAACCGAACTGAAGCCGTATGTATCACCAAACGGGCCTGGAGGGCAGTCGAAAATGCAGAAAGTTAGGATCATACGGGAACTATGGATGTTAAGGCCCCACAGTTGAGTCACTGCCTAGATAAGGCTCATCTCTATCAGGCCCAAGTCTGCTATATCAGTCTACCAGGACCTACGCCGCTCAAAGTCACACCTGGGCGGGAAATAATATAATCTATCAGCTCTGAACAATCCTGACTCTATGGCATCACTAGTATAAGTCTAGACTAAGGCCAAACATGCTCTAATAATAACTCATAAGTCAAAACCAAGCCAAACAAGCAAGCAAGGATGATCAAATATAACAATTCAAGTACCTAGTGAAACCGGAGACAGCCTAAATATGAATTTTATTGAACAAGGCATGCTAATTTAGTTCCCCGCCCAAATATTCATGTAAATCCACATACGCTCACACATTCAGACTCAATCTAAAAGAAAAGGAAAGTCGTAGCATACCTGTAGGCTAAACACGCGCGCTCCAAACTACTCCTCTGAAGTTTTTCCCTTTCGAACGGCCTCAGATAGCTGCCACACTGTCAAAAACAAAATCACAATATCGTTACGGTTGTTTAGACACAAAATTCGCAGGAAATGGAAGCGGACCAATTTAGGGGTAAAAAAGGGAAAGGTGGGACCCACGCTGAAAATTCCGGAATTAACCCCCAAAATAGGTTCTGAACAACTTTCCGAACTCGTGTTCTGAATTGGAATACAATTTGAGACTCGAAACAGTCCCAACACGAACATGCAACGAAAAACTCAAAATTACACTAAAAATGAACCACACTGGCAGCTGCTATTTACAAGAAATTACCAGAAATGAGGGCCCAAATGCTGAAAACAACCACACCACGAGAATTCTCACGAAAAACCCCACAATCAAGGCTCTTGAATCACCAAATTCGGACCTACAATGGCCAAGAAATCATCTTTCAAAATTCCCCAAAAAATTGAGCTCGAAAATGAGTTATGGCAGCAGCTAAAACATAATGCTTACCTCCAACGAAGCTTCAAATATGAATTCCAACCACACCAACGCGTTCTCCTCGAAAAATCACTCAAGATAGCTCAAAGAATCACCAAAATCGGACCTAAAATGACTAAGATATCAAGTCTAAAAAATTTCCAAAATCAAGCTCACAAAAAGGGTCATGGCAGCAGGTATTTCACAAAATTTACCTCAAACGGAGACCCTCAAATCAGTTTCCGAGCTCACCAACGCGTTCCTTACGAAAAACTCCACAAGATGGACCTTTGAATCACTAAAATCGGACTTGAAATGAGAGAGTTATAAAAGTTTGAAGTTGAGAAATGAGGCTGAAATGGCCTGCAACAGCTATATATATCAGCTGAAAAACTGATTTTTTTATGTCAACTTTAAAATCTCCGACGGGGTGCTCGGGATTCATTTTGAACCCGATAAAAATAAAATATATATATGTTACCTTACTAAATTCGACATTCCGGACTCAACGGCGCAGCCGAATTTCCATCAGAGGTCATCTCGATAAAAGTGGGTCCCACTCCCAAAGGTCATTTTTAACCAAAATCCACCGAGGGACTTGGAATATGTCCAGAGGCCTCGGGAGTCGAACAAAAAGTCGTTCTAGACCAAACTCGACATTCCGAGACTAACCGCACTGTCAAAATTTTTATTCTGACACGTTTTCCAAGAATGTTGACCAAAGTCAACCGCTGGCCAATTTTCAAGGATAAAACGCTAAAAATGGTTTAAACTCGCACCGAAAGCTTCGGGACTCGAGTCAACCATGCTCCTAGCCTAATTTGGCCCTTCCGGAGCTGATGGAACTGTCAGAATTTTGTTCTGAGGCCATTTTTCTGATGAACTGTCAGTGCCAGCAAGTCATAAATGACTTGAGTTCGCTGTAGGAAGCTTGCACTAGTCATTACATTTTATATCTTTTTCTTGATTTTTATATTTTTTGCACGTTTACGAATTAAAATTGTTGATATTTTTGTGCAGTCACAAAAAAATGTTAAATTTTGATATTCAATTCGTATCGATAATCTAAGGTGACAGGTGCGATTCAGGAATTTTTTGAGGTGTTTTTATGTCTTTTTCTTGATTTTTATATTTTTCGGACGTTTATGAATTAAAATTTTTTATATTTTTCGGGCAATCACAAAAAATATGAAAATTTGATATTTTATTCGTATCGATATTCTAAGGTGACTAGTGCGAATCAGAAATTTCTTGGGGTGTTTTTATGTCTTTTTCTTGATTTTTATATTTTTCTAACGTTTACAAATTAAATTTTTTGATATTTTTCGGGCAGTCACGACAAAATGTTTATGAATTAAAAAAATTTGTTATTTTTCGGCCACTCACGAAAAAATGTGAAATTTTGATTATTTTTTTTGTCAATATTCTAAGGTGACTGGTGCGATTCAAGAATTTTTTGAAGTGGTTTTATGTCTTTTTCTTGGTTTTTATATTTTTCGAACGTTTACGAATTAAAATTTTTGATATTTTTTGTGCTGTCACGAAAAAAAGTGAAATTTTGATATTTTATTCGTATCGATATTCTAAGGTGACTGATGAGATTCAAGAATTTTTTGAGGTGTTTTTATGTCTTTTTCTTTATTTTTATATTTTTCGAACATTTACGAATTAAAATTTTTGATATTTTTCAGGCAGTCACGAAAAAATATGAAATTTTGATATTTTATTCCTATCGATATTCTAAGGTGACTGGTGTGTTTTGGGAATTTTGTGAGGTGCTTTTATTTCTTTTTCTTGATTTTTATATCTGTCAGACATTTACGAATTAAAATTTTCGATATTTTTCAGCCAGTCACGAAAAAATATGAAATTTTGATATATTATTTGTATCGATATTTTAAGGTAACTGGTGCGATTCGGGAATTTTTCGAGGTGTTTTTATGTCTTTTTCTTGTTCTTTATATTTTTCGGACGTTTACGAATTAAACTTTTTGATATTTTACGGGAAAGCACGAAAGAATGTGAAATTTCTATATTTTATTCGTATCGATATTCAAAAGTGATTGGTGTGATTCTGAAATTTTTGGAGGTGTTTTAATGTCTTTTTATTGATTATTATATTTTTCAGACGTTTACGAATTAAAATTTTTGATATTTTCGAGGTGTCACGAAAAAATGTGTAATTTTGAAAGTATATTCGTATCGATATTCTAAGTTGACTGGGGGTGATTCCAGAATTTTTTGGGGTGTTTTTATCTCTCTTTCTTGATCTGTATATTTGTCGGACGTTTACGAATTACCATTTTTTGGATTTTTCAGGCAGTCACGAAAAGATGTAAAATTTTGATATTCTATTCGTATCGATATTCTAAATTGACTGGTGAGATTCGGGAATATTTGGAAGTGTTTTAACGTCTTTTTCTTGATTTTTATTTTTTTTTCGGACGTTTACGAATTAAAATTTTTGATATTTTTCGTGCAAGTCATGAAAAAGTGTGAAATTATTATATTCTATTAGTATCGATATTCTAAGGTGACTGGTGCGATTCGAGAATTTTTTGAGGTGTTTTTATGTCTTTTTCTTGATTTATATTTTTCGGACGTTTACCATTTAAAATTTTTGAGATTTTTCGGGCAATCACGAAAGAGTGTTAAATTTTGATATTTTATTTTTATCGATATTCTAAGGTGACTGGTGCGATTTTGGAATTTTTTGAGATGTTTTTATTTCTTTTGCTTGATTTTTATATTTTTCAGACATTTATGAATTAAATTTTTTAATATTTTTCGGACAATCACGAAAAAATGTGAAATAATGATATTCTATTAGCATCGATATTCTAAGGTGACTGATGCGATTCGAGAATATTATGAGGTTTTTTTATGTTTCTTTCTTGATTTATATACTTTTCGAACGTTAACGAATTAAAATTATTGATATTTTTGGGAAGTCACTAAAAATGTGAAATTTTGATATTTTATTTGTATCGATATTCTAAGGTGACTGATGCGATTCGTGAATTTTTGAGGTGCTTTGATGTCTTTTTCTTGATTTTAATATTTTTCAGACGTTTACAAATTAAAATATTTGATATTTTTCAGGGAGTCACGAAAATATGTGTAATTTTGATATATTTTTGGTATCGATATTCTACGGCGACTGGTGCGATTCAGGAATTTTTTGAGGTGTTTTTATGTTTTTTTCTTGATTTTTATATTTTTCAGACGTTTATGTATTCAAATTTTTGATATTTTTTGGACAGTCACAAAAAAATGTGAAATATTGATATTCTATTTGCATCGATATTCTAAGGTGACAGGTGCGATTCGGGAATATTTTGAGGTGTTTTTATGTTTCTTTCTTGACTTATATACTTTTCGAACGTTTACGAATTAAAATTATTGATATTTTTCAGAAAGTCACTAAAAATGCGAAATTTTGATATTTTGTTTGTATCGATATTCTAAGGTGACTGATGCGATTCGTGAATTTTTTGTGGTGCTTTATGTCTTTTTCTAGATTTTTAAATATTTTGGACGTTTACAAATTAAATTTTTTGTTATTTTTCATTCAAGTCATGAAAAAGTGTGAAATTTTGATATTCTATTTAGTATCAATATTCTAAGGTGACTGGTGCGATTCGAGAATTTTTGAGGTAATTTTATGTCTTTTTCTAGATTTTTATATTTTTCAGACGTTTACGAATTAAAATTGTTTGATATTTTTTGGGCAGTCACGAAAAAATGTGAAATTTTGATACTCTACTTGAATCAATAATCTAAGGTGACTGGTGTGATTCGTGAATTTTTTTGAGGTGTTTTTATGTCTTTTTATTGATTTTTATATTTTTCGGACGTTTACCAATTTAAATTTTTGATATTTATTGGTATCGATATTCTAAGGTGACTGGTACGATTTGGAAATTTTTTGTGGTGTTTTATGTCTTTTTCTTGATTTTTATATTTTTAGAATGTTTACAAATTAAAATTTTAAAATTTTATTCGTATCGATATTCTAAGGTGACTGGTACGATTTGGAAATTTTTTGAGGTGTTTTATGTCTTTTTCTTGATTTTTATATTTTTAGAACGTTTACAAATTAAAATTTTGAAATTTTATTCGTATCGATATTCTAAGGTGACTAGTACGATTTGGAAATTTTTTGAGGTGTTTTATGTCTTTTTCTTGATTTTTATATTTTTAGAACGTTTACAAATTAAAATTTTTGATATTTTTCTGGCAGTCGCAAAAAAATGTGAAATTTTGATATATAATCCGTATCTATATTCTAAGGTAATAGGTGCGATTCGGGAATTTTTTGAGTTGTTTTATGTCTTTTTCTTGATTTTTATATTTTTGGACGTTTACAAATTAAAATTTTTATACTTTTTGGGCAGTAAAGAAAAAATGTGCAATTTTGTTATTTTATTCGTATCGAGATTCTAAGGTGACATGTGCGATTTAGGAATTTTTTGAGGTGTTTTTATGTCTTTTTCTTAATTTTTATCTTTTTCGGACGTTTACAAATTAAAATTTTAATATTTTTCAGGCAGTCACGAAAAAATGTGTAATTTTGATATTTTATTCGTAACGATATTCTAAGGTGACAGGTGTGATTCAAATTTATTTTAGGGTGTTTATATATGTTTTCCTTGATATTCATACATTTACGAATTAGAATTTTTGATATTTTTTTGGCTGTTACAAAAAAATGTAAAATTTTGATACTTCATTCGTATCGATATTCTAAGGTGATTGGTGCGATTCGAGAATTTTTTGAGGTGTTTTTATGTCTTCTTTTTTATTTTTACATTTTTTGGATGTTTACGAATTTTAACGTTAGATATTTTTCGGGAAGTCATGAAGAAATGTGAAATTTTGATATTTTATTCGTATCGATATTCTAAGGTGACTGGTACGATTTGGGTATTTTTTAAGTTGTTTTTTTGTCTTTTTCTTTATTTTTATATTTTTTGGATGTTTACCGATGAAAATTTTAGATATTTTTTGGGCTGTCAAGATAAAATGTGAATTTTGATATTTTATTTGTATCAATATTCTATGGTGACTGGTGCGATTCAAGAATTTTTTGAGGTGTTTTATGTCTTTTTCTTGATTTTTATATTTTTGGGACTTTTACGAATTAAAATTTTTTGATATTTTATTCATATCGATATTCTTAGGTGACACGTGCGATTTAGGAAATTTTTGAGATTTTTTGGGCAACTACGAAAAAATTCTAAATTTTGATGATCTATTCGTATCGATATTCTTAGGTGACTAGTGCGATTTGAGAATTTTTTAAGGTGTTTTTATGTCTTATTCAAGATTTTTATATTTTTCACATGTTTACGATTTAATTTTTTGGGGAGTAACAAAAAAATGTGAAAATTTGATATTTTATTCGTATCAAAATTCTAAGGTGGCTTGTGCGATTCGGGAATTTTCTGAGGTGTTTTTACATCTTTTTCAAGATATTCATAATTTTCTGATGTTTACGAATTAAAATTTTTGATATATTTCGGGCAGTCACGAAAAAATGTGAAATTTTGATCTTTTATTCGTATCGATATTCTAAGGTGACTGGTGCGATTTGGGAATTTTTTTAGGTGTATTTATGTCTTTTTCTTGATTTTATATTTTACGGACATTTACGAATCAAAAAATTTGATATTTTTCAGACATTCACGAAAAATTGTGAAATTATGATATTTTATTCGTATCGATATTCTAAGATGACTAGTGCTATTCAAGAATTTTTTAAGTTGTTTTTATGTCTTTTGTTGATTTTTATACTTTTGGGAAGTTTACGAATTATTTTTTTTTCATATTTTTCAGGTATTAACGAAAAAATGTGTAAGTTTGATATTTTATTCATATTGATATTCTAAGGAGATTGGTGCGAATAATGAATTTTTTGAGGTATTTTTATTTCTTTTTCTTGATTTTTATATTTTTTAGACGTTTACGAAATAAATTTTTTGATATTTTTCGGATAGTCACTAAAAAATGTGAAATTTTGATATTCTATTCGTATCGATATTCTAAGGTGACTGGTGCGATTCAAGAATTTTTTTAGGTGTATTTATGTCTTTTTCTTTTTTTTTTATATTTTACGGATATTTACGAATTAATGTTTTTTTATATTTTTCGGGCAGTCATGAAAAAATGTGAAATTTTGATATTTTATTCGTATCGATATTCTAAGGTAACTAGTGCTATTCGGGAATTTTTTTGATGTGCTTTTATATGTTTTTCTTGATTTTTATATTTTTTGAACTTTTATGAATTAAATTTTTTTATATTTTTCGGGCAGTCACAAAAAAATATGAAATTTTGATATTTTATTCGTATCAATAATCTAATGTGACTGGTGCGATTCAGGAATTTTTTGAGTTGTTTTTATGTCTCTCTATATTTTTATATTTTTCGGATGTTTACAAATTAGAATTTTTGATATTTTTCGGGCAATAAAAAAAATGAAATTTTGATATTTTATTTGTATCGATATTCTAAGGTGACTGGTGCTATTTGGGAATTTTTTGATGTGTTTTTATGTCTTTCTTGATTTTTATATTTTTCGGACAATTACAAATTAATTTTTTTATATTTTTCGGCCAGTTATGAAAAATGTGAAATTTTGATATTTTATTTGTATCGATATTCTAAGGTGACAGGCGCGATTCGGAAATTTTTTGAGGTCTTCTATATCTTTTTCTTGATTTTAATATTTTTCGTACGTTTACGAAATAAATTTTTTGAATTATTTTGGGCAATAACAAAAAAAATGTGAATTTTTTATATTTTGTTCGTATCGATATTCTAAGATGACAAGTGTGATTCGAGAATTTTTTGACGTGTTTTTATGTCTTTTTCTTTATTTTTTTATTTTTGGGAAGTTTACGAATTAATTTTTCTAATATTTTTCGGGCAGTTATGAAAAAATGAGAAATTTTAATATTCTATTCTTATCGATATTCTAAGGTGACTGGTGCGATTCAGGGTTTTTTATAGGTGTTTTTATATCTTTTTCTATATTTTTATATTTTTCACACATTTACGAATTAAAATTTTTGATATTTTTTAGGGAGTCACGAAAAATGTGAAATTTTGATATTTTATATGTATCGATATTCTATGGTGACTGATGTGATTCAGGAATTTTTTTAGGTGTATTTATGTATTTTTCTTGATTATTATATTTTTCGGACGTTTACAAATTTAATTTTTTTGATATTTTTCGGGCAGTTACAAAAAAATGAGAATTTTTTATATTTTATTCCTATCGAAATTCTAAGGTGACATGTGTGATTCATGAATTTTTTTGAGTTGTTTTTATGCATTTTTTTATTTTTATATTTTTTGGACGTTTATGAATTAAATTTTTTGATATTTTTTGGGTAGTCAAGAAAAAAATATGAAATTTTGATATTTTATTCGTATCGATATTCTAAGGTTACTGCTGCTAATCGAAAATTTTTTGAGGTGTTTTTATGTCTTTCTAGATTTTTATATTTTTCGGACGTTTACGAATTAAAATTTTGATATTTTTTGGCCAGTCACAAAAAAATGTGAAATTTTGATATTTTATTCTATCGATATATTAAGGTGACAGGTGCGATTCGGGAATTTTTTGAGGTGTTTTTATGTCGTTTTCTTGATCTTATATTTTACGGACGTTTACGAATTAAAAAATTTGATATTTTTTGGGCAGTCACGAAAAAATGTGAAATTTTGATATTCTATTCGTATCGATATTCTAAGGTGACTGGTGCTATTTGAGAATTTTTTGAGGTGTTCTTATGTCTTTTTCTAGATTTTTATATTTTTCACATTTTTACGAATTAAAATTTTTGATTTTTTTGGGAGTTACAGAAAAATGTGAAAATTTGATATTTTATTCTTATCGATATTCTATGGTGACTGGTGCAATTTGGGAAATTTTTGAGGTGTTTTTATGTCTTTTTCTTGATATTCATATTTTTCGGAGTTTACGAATTAAAATTTTTGATTTCTTTGGGCAGTCACGAAAAAATGTGAAATTTTGATATTTTATTCGTATCAATATTCTTAGTTGACAGGTGCGATTCGGGAATTTTTTTAGGTGTTTTTATGTCTTTTTCTTGATTCTTATATTTTTCGGACGTTTACGAAATAAAATTTTGATATATTTCGGCCATTCACGATGTCAAGACCCAATTTCTTAGGTCATGATGGCGCCTACTATATGACCCACCAGTAGGCAAGCCGACCCATATCCCGGAACTCGAAGTAATGGGATGTTAGGGTAGAAAACCAACCAATCAACCTAAAATAGTAATAAATATAACAAGAACATGCAATGAACGAGCGAAATCGACTAGACTATATACACAAAATGAATTCCTCCCAAAACCTGGAAGTCACAAGTACAGAGCTGCTAACAAAAGTACAAGTCCTAAAAGTGGACTACAGAAACAAGCTGTCTAAAAAGGCAAAAGACAAGCAAAAGTAAGTACAGAAGGAGACGGGCAAATCCAGGACGTTG
>JAJOOR010025138.1:0-25914 GCA_036250505.1 Solanum acaule | reverse complement strand
AATTCTAATTTGAAGAATGAAGTTATAACCCTCATTTAAATGATCTAATATACCTAAAATAATAAAAACAACTTAAAAATAAATGCCCAAACTACCCCTCACTTAGTTGGACCTCTTTTTTTTTTTTAACAAGTTATTAATGCATAAAACCCATGTGAGGCTCTACTTTATCCTACTTCATTTTGAGGGGCGTTACATGACATTCGTGTCAACCCCTTAATTTATGGTGTTTTTACTCTAGCATATTCACGCTTGATTGTTAATTCTCAGAAACCGCTCCCTTGGGACTCGACCCCAATCCATTTAGTTGGGTTATATTACTATAGTACGATCATAGACACTTGAATTGGAAGTTGTGTGCTGATTACGCAAACATTAAAATGGCGCCGCTGCCGGGGAGTGGTGTTACTTGAGAAATTTGAGTTGAGTCAAATTTCGCTTTTGTAAGTCGTAGTTGACTTACTTAATTTTTAGTTGTGTTTAGCCTGTTTGTTTTGAGTAGGGTAATGTAGCATGTCTGATAGCAATGGTAACCAAACATACTCATCTCCTCTGAGAATGATGTCTCTTAGGGATGTCATCCTAAGTTTCAGACAATTGGAGAGGGAGTCAATCCATGAGTTGTGGCTGAAATTTAAGTCAATCTTCCTCCAACACCCAACTCATGGAATCCCAAAAAACGTGCTATTAGATTGCTTCTACAAAATTCTTGGCTCGAAAAATAGAAGAATGGTTGACCAAATATTTCTGGGGGGTCTCTCACGACTACCCTACGTAATAGCAGCCCAGCTCCTTGATAACCTGGCCATGATCAACAAAGAGACTGAGAAGAACCATATTTTGGCCACATTATTGACCTAGCTGGATCTAGTGACCAAGAAGATCGTGGAATTGGGAGCACCGAACAAAAATGAAGACCAGTACATTCCCCTTCATGAGCGTGTGAAGCCTAATGTGAACGAGGGTGGGAGAATAGCGGAAACACTCTCACTCATTCTCCACAAAGTCGAAGGTCACGACAAGGTCTTGCATGAGATAAAAGAGAATGTATCAATGCTTAATGAGATAACTGTTTCCCATTTCATATTTTTTCAGCTGCTGGAAACCCAAATGGGTTATGTGTTGTCTCGTCCCTACCCCACGAATCAAGACTAAGTGGGAACGTCGTGCCATGACGTTAACTAATGAGCTTTTTAAAAGGCAATTGAAGGTTTTATCGCTTTAAATTGTTATTTTAGAAACAATGGTGTGTTGATTGTGTAGGTTTGAGCGTGGAAAGTACTTGAAAAGTGCAAAATTGGCGAACAAATAATCCAGTCGGTGAATCGCAAAATTGGTTGGCATGCTCGACTTGGTCCGCTGTTTGGCTTAAAATAATTTTAACTTGGAGCCTGTAAAACTCGGCGAGCCGACGAGCAACTTGGCGAGTCTTCAACCTGGTCGGCGATCGCGACAAATTCCGCCGTTTGTATCCCCACGTAAATTGGAGGTCCTGTAAAACTCGGTGGGATAAATGACCACTCGGCGTGTCACCGAGTAGCTCGGAAAACACAAATGATATCGCCGAATGGGCGAAAACTGGACTGTCTTCAAGAGAGTCAAGTATTTAAATTTCAAATTCTTTCACTTTCCCTCACTTTTTATTTACCCAAACTCACACCCGCATTCTAGTCTCTATATTTATTGCGTTTTTAGAGTATTATTAGTGTTGATCTATGCTCGGAGTTGGATTTCATTGCTGCCTAGCATTTCAAAGTAATTTAATCAGCACCAAAGGTTGGTCTTCTGAACACTGAACTTAGGGTTTAGTAATTTATTCTCTTATGCAAATGATATTATCGTATTATCGTGTTCTTGGCTTCTTTGATAAGATTAGATTATTCAAACCCCTATTTTAATTCGAGATTCTTGCCCATTTTGCCTTGATTTTTTAAATCCCGTATGCTTGCGCGTTGAAATGATTAAATTTTGTGTGGTTGTGCTTGCACGTTATTTAGTTTGGCAAAACTGGGAGAAAACTGAGTATCCCGGGGTGATGGGTGTTATGGGTCTGATCTTAATTGAACCACTGCATGCTTTGATTTTATTTTTGGGGGTTGCGGGGTTGAATTCGAGAAAATGGGTTGAAGGTAGGCACGTTGGGTCGTTTGGCGAGCTGGGTTGAGTCACCAAACCACTTGGCGGTTTGCCTAATGTCCTTATCTCTCCTTTAATTTTCATGCAAAATGAGTAGTTGAAGTTTGTAACTTTCGGTGAAAAGCCTGAGGTCGCCGAAAGCACTTGACGACTCACCGAAGGTAGTTTTCATCGCCCTTTGTCTGCACCCCTGAACCTTTTATGCCATCTAACTTTCAGTGAACTATTCCTTGCTCGCTGAATGGGATCAGCGATTCACCGAAAGGTTTTTCTCGTCGCCAACTTGCCAAAATATTTGAGCCAACTCTTTCGGCGAGCCCGATTTAGCCCGAGTCCTTTTGTAACTGCTTCTCTATGAAATTGATGAAGTGTATCTAAATTTTCCCACT
Organism: Solanum acaule; assembly: GCA_036250505.1. Classification (NCBI taxonomy): domain Eukaryota; kingdom Viridiplantae; phylum Streptophyta; class Magnoliopsida; order Solanales; family Solanaceae; genus Solanum; species Solanum acaule. The sequence continues at coordinate 23,389 of JAJOOR010025138.1, read as the reverse complement.
CAGACATGGCTAGGTCTAAAGTTGCTGGGAGAAACATGCCAAGCCAAGGGAAAGCAAAGGGAATTACACTAAATGAGAATGCAGCTGCATCCAGGGGCAAAGAAACAAAACTGTCCACAACTGGTGGGAAGGGCAAAGGTAAAGGCAACGCATCTGAGTTATCGGAAGCAAGCTCAGACAGCAATGGCATTTATGCTACTTACCTCACCCCATCTGAAGGTGAGGATGAGCATCAGGATCCTCAAACTATAGAGTTTAAGGATGATGAGCTTGTCATAGCACAGAGGGCAGTGTTACGATCGAAAAAGAGGAACAATCCATCTAGGATCAGGAATCTGCAACCTACCACCCCTATTCCTCCAGTCCTAGAACAAGCTATGGTACTGGCACCTCCGGTTCAGGGTCCTCCGCCCAAGTCAATGAATAGATTAAAGACTGAAGGGTTGAGGATGATCCTTGAGGAAAAGCGTTTGTCTATAGATGGGGTTATCGAAAGTACCCGAAGATAATGGATTGCCTGAAACACCACAAGTTCCAAATCTTAAGAAAACCCCGTGGTTCTTATATTCCAAGTTGGTTTAGAAAATTCTATAGTGCATACAATGAATTGATACCCTAGAGGAAGAAACAAGCAGCAGCTTTCAAAGAAGTTGACTACGTGGTTGTCAGAGGTAAGAAGGTAACTTGTGACAGTGATGCTATCAACACAGTCTTGGGCATGTCCACGAGTATTAATGATCACTGCCATCACTTGATCAGAACATAGAAGCTGGAGGAGATGAAAAAATGGTTAGCCCCACTATTTTCAGATGGTACTCTGAAGTGGTTAGCAAAAGGGGCCCCAATTGAAAAGAAAGACCTGAACGTTGCTGCAAGATTTTGGTTCGGTTTTATCAGCCGCACAATCATGCCATCCCAGAATGAGTCAATCCTTCTCTTTGCTAAGGTTGCCTATCTGGGTTGCATCATAAAGGAAACCAGTATAAATTTGGGGATGATCATTGCTTCAAAGATTCTCCTGCACGCAAAGTAGCGCCAAACCTCACTTCCTTTCCCGGTTTTGATCACCGAGCTGTGTAGACGAGCTAGGGTGCCTAGAGATACCAAGAAATATATGTAAGTGATTCCCACATCCTCTACCAATATTCGGAGGATCTAGACATAATATTTAAATGACCAAGCTGAACAGAAGAAGAAGGTAGCCCGATGGATTTTTCCCTAGTTGTAGACACAGACTTATCACATGCAGAGGCATCTTTGCCTACTTTGGCCTCTAGGCCTTCAGGTACTCCTTCTGTTGTATCTTCTGATGCTCCTAGTTATTCTATTGCTGTAATACCTCCTAGACCTGCTGCTGCTGCTGTCTCCTGGACTCCGATTACCCAGACATCATTACTTCGAATGGGACATCTTGCCTATTCAGTGGATCATCGGGAAGCCAAGCTCGAGACCTCCATTCCTGACATGATTTAGGCTGTTTTACCTGATGTTGTGACACCATTGAGAGATGCCATTGATACCCTTACGACAAGGATAGCGGTGTGTGAGCGTGGTTAAGGAGCCATCGAGGAGGTGATGGCTTTAAAAGCTGCCATTGCTGAGCTGAGAAAAGATGTGGACTACCTGAAGTCTACCGATATGTCCATTGTCTTTGGAACAGTGGAGATTCCAGATGTGCTCGAGATGCCTCCAACTACCTCCGGACATGAGGGTAGAATGGAGCAGACAACCGATCCTGAGTTAGAGGCAGAGACTGATGAGGAGAAGCTTGAGGAGACTGAGGGAGCTGCAGAGGAGGACTTGACTGAGACTGAAGCAACCATGATAGATGTGGCTGTGCAGGCTTCCCTAGCAAATACATCGTTTGCTGTCTTTACTGGAGCGGGCTCTTCTGGGGTGACTCCAGGTATTGAGACCCAATTCCATATCGAAACACCGGGCACTGATGCCAGACAGATGGAGCGACTGCTTAGATAGGATCCCCTCTTTACCTCCCTCTCTGTCTTTATTTCTTTTCACTTTTGGATATTTTTATTTACATTTGAGGAAAATGTTTTTATTTGTGGTGGGGTGAAGCCTACCTTTGTGTGCTGATTAGGACTCTTGTTTTGTTTATCTATTTGGGCTTTGTGCCAAATTTGTGTTGTACTGCTTTTTGTGGAAGGTTTGAGCTTGTGTCACCTTGTTTTTAATTGAAAATGATTTTTGACCCTTTCGAAAAAAAAATTCCACCTCTTGTATGTGTTGAACGTGGCTGATCTCTTGCAAATTTGAGTATTGTTTTTTATCAATATTGATGATTCAAATAGTGCTCATATTTGAAAAAACATGAATGTGCGACTACGATGAGGCCAAATAAAGTTGCATAGACAATATGTGAACTTTTTGCATCTCGTTGTGACTAGCCCAATTATCGAATTGAGTCTCTTGTGCTGATCGTTGCACACTAGCGAAAGTGTGGAGTCTTGTTTGACTTTGGTGTCGATGCCTTATGTGACGAGCTTACTGTGAACCATGGATGTTAACACCTAGAATTTACCCCGTTGGTCCGGTTGACTAAGTAAGGCTATCTCTTGATATGATCTTAGGCAACTTTGAAGACTGTGAGCCAATTTGACATATACCTCTTTTGTGGCCTACCTTGTGAGTGTCTGAACCTTTTTTGAACACCCCTTGAGCCTTACCTTTCTTTGGAAGAAACTTGATGAAAACATAACCTTTCTAAATCCACTACCCATAATTCTCTTGAATTGTGGTTGATTGAATAGCCAACTTAGGCCAAAAGCCTGAGTTGGGGGTGTGGTAAAAAGAGAAGGCAATTCAAGAAGTGCAAGAGTTGTGGAATAAAGTACAAAAGAAATGGGGTTTCCAAAAAATCCATGGAAAGTGAATAATGGAATGACTAATGAGCACTAAAGAAAATGATGAAAGAAGAGGAAAGGAAGTGTTGAGAGCACCACATTTCATGAGGATGAAAGTCACTGAGCCTAAATGACTATATCTTTGCACTGAGCCCCTTTACAAGCCTTGTAAAGACCTTTTTGATCTGAGTAAGCTGAAACAATTGTCTATTGGAAAATACAGGCTAACCTATGGTGAAACCATACATAATGTTGTTCTTTATGAGTGTGAGCGTTGAATTTGGTTACAGAGCTTTAAATTGTTGAACCATTGTGTGTGAATATGGAATCGTTCTTTGTGTGAGGGAATTTGAACACTTTAGTTGAGCTTGAACTTGCATTTGAAGCAAGTATGGTGAGCTTGAGATTCTTTGATAATGGTGTGGCACAACTTGAAACTTTGAGTGCACATTTGATCTTTCCATGAGTAAATTGAGTTTTATGTGTGCATTCATGATTGAGTCTTGTGTAGCACTGTTCGAGACATCATTTTTGAACTGCCGAACTTGAGTTTTACTTGAGGACAAGCAAAAGTATAAGTTGGGGGTGTTGATGAGTCCACAATTTGGACACATTTAGGGATTCATTTTAATAGAATTAGTGTCCTCAAGTGCATATTTTGTCTCAATAACGATGTAAATCCTTAAGTTTCAAGTATTTGGAGTTTGAGGCAAAGCATGGACACTACTTCACAAAAAGTAACCAAACGGCAGAAAAAACGAAGAAAAGAAGGCCTGAGGATCGCCTATACCATTGGGTGATTTGCCGAATGGCCTTAACCTCGACCAATGTTCCAATAAGATGAGCCCTAAAGGAAAAGATCAAGTCGGCGATGAAAATGAGCAGTCAGTGTGTCACCGAACAATTCCGCGAAGCAATACTATATCACCAAAAGATCTAGAACGTGAAGATGCTAAAGGAAATAGCTGAAAAGCGATGAAGCAGACCAAAGGGCGGATCGCCGAGTGCATCGGCGATCCCGACTAACTACGCCGAGTGATCCTTCATTGCACATTTTTAGACAACTATAAATACTAGTTTGAATTTTTATCTTAGTATGCAATTTCAGTTACAACATTTAATTTTAAAGTTTCCAAGTAGAGAACATTTTTGCTTAGCCTTAGAAGATTTGAAGACTTCCAAATCCAAGAAATTGGAAGTGGGTGTTGAAGATTCTTCATCGTAGACTCGTTTAAAGTGAATATAAATCATACCCAGTTGATGTTACTTTGATTTGGTATCATTTTCTTCCCTTTTCTATGTATATCTAAAACGCCAATTCTTGGGGTGTGATTTTGTGAATATGGGTTAAATTTCCTATTGGGTAATGCTTATTGTTAGTCTATTTGCAATTTAAATGTGATTTCGTTTAGTAGTTGTGTTTGAACTTAATGGGATTGTAGTTGCAAATACAATTTCATATTAGTGTTTTTGGCTTGCTCGAGAGAGAGGTTTTAAAACTAAGACTACTAAATCGATATCTGGTTCTTATTGGGTCGTCGTGGGTTCAGCTCGAGAGAGTGAATCCTAGGCCTTTTCCCAGACATTTAGCTGAGAGAGTGAATGGGCTACAGTGGAGGCAGTGCTTAAAAGCTACAACTCGGTGTTCGAGAGAAACCGAATTGATTCGGGTAAGTTGCTCGAGAGAAAATTACCCCACTAAAGTCTAGCCTAGTTACAAATGTCCAACAATTTACTATCAATAACATTTACCCAATTGTGTAGTTTATCCCATATTCCTATCACATCCCAAGAATCCTGTCTCCCTATACTCGCATCTTTGTATTTTCTCTGTTCTAGGTGTTAATCGACTAAAAAACCCCCATTGATAATTGACATTCGTGTCAACCCCTTAATATGTGATACTTTATACTGGATAATATTTTTAGCTATGGTTAACTCTAGCATATTCACGCTTGACTCTTAATTCTCAGAAACCGCTCCCTTGGGACTCGACCCCAACCCATTCAGTTGGGTTATATTACTATTGTATGATCGTAGGCACTTGAATTTGAAGTTGTGTCTTGATTACGCAAACATCATACACCAAACTCGGCATTCCAGTGCTAACATGTTGACATAATTCTCATTCGAGTTCATTTACCAAGAATATTGACTGAAAACAAAATTTGTCCAAGCATGAAAGCCAATGTCTAATGGTTCAAACTCGCATCAAAAGTCTTTGGACCCAAAAACATATGCCATAAGGCAAAAATGGCCATTACAGAGTTAATGGAACTGCCAGAATTCTCATCCGACACCCAAATCTCATGATCTTGACTAAAGTAAACTCTCAGTTTAGAACTTAAAAAAAAGGGAATACTCACACCAATTCCTCCCGACCACCTCGAGAAGCATGCCACCAATCCCAACACAACACAAACACCACAAGAAAACTACAGGGAGGTGCTTAACAATAATAGCACACAAAAACATGCAAATGACCACGAGGGTCCTTACAATATCCACTTCTAAAATTACTTTCATCCTTTAAAGTTAAAAAAAGAAAAGGTAGCTAAAGCTCGAAAAGATAAGGTTATCGAGTCTACATGTTATGCTCAGCCTCCCTAGGAGCCTACTCATCTAGACAATGCTTCCACTAAACCATTACTTATGGAATCTCCTTAGACTATAACCTACTAACTTGCCTTATAGAATAGTCATAGGCTCCTACCCAAAAGCCAACGACTCATCAAGTTGATCTGTATCCCACTAAAGCATGTGAGACTCATCGAGAACATACTTTTTCAACATAAGGACATGAAAGAATGGGTGAACTCTCAAAAGTGTTAGAGGTAAGGTGAATTAATAATCCACCTCTATAATCTACCTCAGAATATCAAAATGGACAATAAATCAGCCTATTTCTTGTGGGTAAAGTCAACAAATTCAGCACAAGATTATCCCAATTTACCCATTCTTGATATAGTTCGACATCATGGAGTCACTTTGTCCATCATTTCAGATAGGGGTATGCAATTAACTGTGCAGTTTTGGAAGTTGTTTCAGAAAGGTTTGTGTTAGAAGATTAACCTTAGTTTTGCTCTTCATCTTTAGATGGATGGTCAAGCAAAGTGCACAATTCAGACCCTAGAGAATATGTTGGGAGCATGTGTCATGGATTTCGAAGGCAATTGGGATGATCACTTGCCTCTAATAGAGTCTTCTTACAATAAAAGTTATCACTCAAGTATCAAGATGGCTACTTTTGAGGCTCTTTAAAGGCGAAAGTGTAGATCTCCTATAAAGTAGTTTAAGGTTTGTGATGCTGAGTTGATAGGGCCCTACTTGGTTTACGAAGCCATGGAAAAGGTGAGGACTGTTCAAGAAAAGTTGAAAACAACGCAAAGTTGTCAAAAATCCTACACAGATGTTAGAAGGAGAGATTTGGAATTAAAGGTTAATGATTAGGTTTATCTGAAAGTTTCACCCATGAATGGTTTTATGTCGTTTCATAAGAAAGGGAAACTCAGCCTCCGATAGGTCCTTACAGTATATCTAATATATTTGTAATGTTGCTTGAATATTAAAGCTACAACTAGAGTTAGTGGTTGTCTATCCGCTATTCCACATCTCCATGCAAAAGAAATGCTTGAGCGATTCTATCTTGTTTTGCCTACAGAAATTATTAATGTGAAAGACAATTTGCCCTATAAGGAAGTTCCTATCCGAATTCTTGATCATCAGATTCGCAAGTTGGGAACCAAAGAGGTAGCATAAGTAAAAATGTTTTGGAGGAATCAGTTTGTTGAACAGGCTATATGGGAAGTCGAAGAGTATATAAAAACTAGATTCTGTCATCTATTTCTTTCGATTCAGTTCATGTCCGAGGTAATAACTATTTTTAAAGTACTCATTTTATTAAGTCCCTCCCTCACATATACTGTAACACCCCAAAAATTTCTAAGGTAAGGCCTAAACCATTCTTCATTTGCGTGTAAGGTCGTATCGGGTTATTCTTAAATTGTTATTAGGTGTTGAGGTAAATTATTTAGTGTAGAAATGGATTTGGGTATGAATTAGGGTCACAAGAATCCCCTACCACAAAGTTGAGTTGAAAGCTTCCTTACCAATTATGTTTTGACATTAGATTCTACATAGTTCAACTTCAAACAATCATATATCTCAGTATAATGAATTAGGTAGCCCACTACCTATCAAATTAAAGGTCTATGGGTCCTCTTTCCAACGATACAAAGTGTTCCTCATTTCAAATTAGAAGTAAAGTGTTATGCATACTTAGGAATCCTTTCGACAGGCAATATAAATTTCCACGACACGTACTAAGAACTCGTAAAAAACATCAGAGAATTCAAATATTTGGGTCGCATTCCTATGGATCAACCTACGGGTCATAGAAATTTCTATGGGTCATAGTTTTGACCCTTAGAATGAACTATTGATCGTTAAAATTCTGTATGAATTCTACCTATTGGATCTACCGTCTCTAGGAAGTTCTACGGGTCGTAGTTTGACCTATAGAATGAAATTTTGATCCTTAAAATTTAATATGAATTCTAAAGATTGGATCTATGGTCTATAGGAATTTCCACGGGTCATAGTTTAAACACGTAGAATTAATATTTGAGCCTTAAAATTTAGTATGAATTCCATGAATGGGATCTACGGTCCATAGAACAAACCACGAACCATTGATGGCCGCATGAAAGCTTTTCATTAGCTTTCTAACAGGGATAATTCAATCTTTCCCCACCTTTTCTAAGCCTGAGATCCTATTTTTACTCCAAGTTAAGGGTTAAAACAATATTGTTCGATCTTTTACGTTCAGTAACACTCCAAGTCATTGGAGCAGGGTTCCAAGAAGAGAAAAGTGAGGGTTTCGAGTGTTCTTCAAGTTTTCACTAATTGCGCCAAGAAATTTGTTTTCCATGTTTGTACGGCTATCATAGAGATGGATTGAGTTCTCCCTGACGCCCTACATCTATCTAAGTTCTATAAAAGAGTAATCTAGGGTTTTATCCTGGATTTTGGTATTCTTTAGATGAGTAGTATTATTGATTTTTGAGTTCTTGATTTCTTAGTATTGAGTTTTCTATATTGTTATTGAGATCCTTGAGTTGATTTATTCATGTCTATATTTCAGCCTGAACCCTCTTTTGAGAATCTTTTTAAGCAAACAATTTGTCTTAATTTGATTTTGTTAGAGAAAAACTACAAGATAACAAAAAATACAAGATTACCATCATATATCATCATATATCATAAATCATATCATATATCATATACTATATATATAAGAGAACCTTAGGCCTGCCTAAGTGGTGCCACCACAAACCAACATTCACTTTGAATTTATTTATTTCCAATATTAGCCTTCCCCTTTCATGAAAGTTGTGACATTTACGAAAAGTTATGACTTTTATGAAAAGTTGCGACTTTAATGAAGTGTTGCAACTTTTATGAAAAATTGTGATTTTTATGAAAATTTGTGACTTTTATGGAAAATGTTTGACTTTCATGAAAAGATGTGACTTTAATGAAGAGTTGCGACTTTTATGAAAAGTTGTGACTTTTATGAAAGGTTGTGACCTTTCTGAAGGGTTGCAACTTTTCCAAATAGTTGTAACCTTTTAGATATGGCACAATAAATATTTGTTCACACTACCATCTGTTGTCTATAAATAGAGGGATTTCCTCTCATTTTGAAACAATGAAAATTTTGAACCTCCTCTTCTTCTTCTTCTTCACAATTAAATATGTGTGTGCTTTACTCATGTTGAGTGGCTCAGTGACACCATTGCTTATGTTACAAATCCTGGTATATATTTTTACAATCATTAATTTAGGCTTATGTTATTAAGGATAAATGATAAGATGTAATAATTTTCATTTTCCTTTACATTATTAATCATTTCTGTAAGATAATATAGTGTTTTAGTTTTAGTGACCGATAGGTTTTAAGTACTCTTTAATACATTCCGTGATATTAAATTTCCGAGCGAAGCGCGGGTAATTTTACTAGGTGAAAATAAAATGAAGAAATAAAAATCTCTTCAGGCTGAGGCGCGGATATCTAACTCTCTTTTAGGAGATTCAAGCCTACTACAACAAATGGTTTTCACCAGTCCAACAGTAGTCCTTCTTCACTTGTCCCCTCGAGGATACAACAACCTTAACACAAAGTATAACTCAACAACTCTGGACAAGAGTCGAGTTCAAAGCTCCACAAATAGAACACCTCCCTTCAACTAATAAGAACACTTTTTTTTTACCATCTTTTTCTTCTCTATATTTTTCTTGTGTCTAAACCAAATGAGGACCACCATTATTTATACTAGAAGAATTCTTCCTAGCAATGAATAGGAAGATAATGGTGTAGTAAATAGTGAATATAAATGGCCTTAGGAGTAACATAGGTTATAAGGATAACAGAGGATTAAAGAATGAAAGAAAGTGAGGGGTAACATTCACATTGAAGATGCTGGCCAAAATTGTTGAACGAACGTTTTTCTTGTGTCCAGCAAGTAAACTCCAATGGACGCTTTTTGTAACCACCAAATAATGGCAATAATACATATGCACAGTGATTAACAAAAGTTAGTAATTAGTCACAAATGACTACCAACAACAACAGTGATAAGTGCCCACTAACTGCTGAAACATTTAGCATTGTTGCAACTCCAAATAAAGCAAATTAATATATTAAAATATTATTATTAAAATTCTAACAAACCAACAATTTCCCACCCATTTTAATGTTAGATTAGATAAGAGAGTCCATCAGCTGAAGGAACACTACTATGCATAATGAAGGTGTGCTCTACATTGAACCTCCACTTAGTGAAACAATTACTTTTACTCCAGAGTCGTAGTAGTCTCTGAGTTGAACTATGAATGCTTAAGAGAAATTAAAATATCATTTCCCACACATAATATTCAAGGTATTGACATGAGCTTTAAAAGCCAACATGTTACGGCCTTGTGCTATCCTGGTTTTATGAGTGCTTTTGAGAATAAGCCAAATTCTCATAGGAAGAGAACTACTTCCACACATCACATAGGTGAAATCTATCGAGAGTGATCCTGTAAGCTTAACACTCCACCTATATGGGCTACATATATTCATTTAGAGTTTTATCAACTCAACATTCACAAACCACTACAGGAAACAATGCACTCACATCATAGAGAAGGCATAAATAATAGTGCATTTTTTTCACAACAAGCCATCATATGATTAGTTTTTCCCTTTGAACCTGGTTATAGGATCTCTAGTCCCAGGTTGGGTTTCCTTATATATGACTCAAGGATTCATAGGCTTCAATCCCATCGCCCTCTATGTGCTCCAGACCTTTTCTCTTGTTAAGGCCTTAGTAAGAGGATTCGCAAGATTATCACAAGATTTGACATAATCAACATTGATGGTACTATTTGTCAAATACGATCTTACATTACTGTGTTTCCTCTTTATAGGTCTGGATTTACCGCTGTAATACCGGTTTTGTACTCAACCAATTGCAGTGGTGCTATCACAATGAATTAAAATAGGAGGAATTGGTTTTTCAAAATAAGGTATTTGAAATAACAAATCTCTAAACCAATTCGCTTCCTCACTAGCTGAAGCAAAAGCAATTAGTTCAGCCTCCATGGTAGAGTTAGCAATTATAGTTTGCTCTTTTGATCTCCAACAAATAGCACCACCACCTAAAGTAAATACATAACCAGTTGTAGAACAGGAATCACCTGATGAAGTGTTCCAATCTGCATCACAAAAGACTACAAGTACAACATGATATTTTTTATAGAACAAACCACAATTTATTGTTCCAACTAAGTATCTTATAACTCTTGTTATAGCATGCCAATGTTCATTATCCAACTTGCTTGTAAACCTGCCAAGTACTCCTACTGCATATGCAATATCAGGCCTAGTGCAATCAGTCACATATCTCAAACTTCCGATTATGCTAGAATATTCCTTTCGATTTATTACATCATTTTCACTTTCAACAGGAAATAAGTGAACACTTGAATCAAAAGGAGTTACAATATTCTTGCAATCATGAAAGTTATATTTTTTCAAAATTTTCTCAACATAATGTGACTGGTCAAGGAAAATTCAGTTACATGTTCTTGTTATTTTTATTCCAAGAATAAATTTTGCCTCACCAAGATCTTTCATGTTAAAATGGATTCTAAGAATATTTTTAGCTTCGTCAATAACATTCATGTTAGAGCCAAAGATCAATAAATCATCAACACATAGGCAAATAATCACATGTGAATTATTCGAAGACTTATGATATATGCACTTATCACACTCATTTGTTTTAAAATCATTTTCAATCATGCAGGAATCAAACTTTTCATGCCATTGCTTAGGTGCCTGTTTCAAGCCATAAAGAGATTAAGTAAGTTTACGTACTTTGCTTTCTTGGCTTGCTTCTTCTACAAAATATTCGGGTTGATCCATATATATTTCCTCGTTTAGGTCTCTATTTAAAAGAAAACATTTTTTACATCCATTTGATGAATTTGCAAGTAAAAAATTCTAGCTATAGTAATTAAAAGTCTTACGGATGTAATTCTTGTTACCGGTAAAAAAGTATAAAAAAATTCTAGGCCTTGTAGTTGTTTAAAACCTAGTCTAGCCTTGTATTTATCAATAGATCCATCTGGTTTCAAATTTTTTCGGAAGACCCATTTGCAACCTATAGTTTTACAACCCGGTGGTAAATCAACTAACTTCCAAGTTTTATTAGAAATTAGTGATTCCATTTCATCAGTTACAACCTCTTTCCAAAAAATAGAATCATTTGAAGATAATGCTTCTTTCAAAGTGAGAGGGTCATCTCCAACATTAAACACATAAATATCAGGACCAAAATAATTTTCTATTCTAGCTCTTTTACTTCTTCTTAACTCAAATTCATTAACTTTTTTATTTTTCAAAGTAGAACTAGAAGAACTAGGTAGTGACAAAATATTTTGTTCAATCCTTTGACCCCCACTATTTTTAGTTTCAAATGGAAATTTCTTTTCATGAAAAATAGCATCACCGGATTCTATTATAATATTATCTTCAAGATTAAAAATTCTATAGGCTATACAATTTGAAGGATAACCAAGAAAAGCACAAGTAGTAACTTTCTTACCCAATTTTGTAATCTTGGGATCCATTACCTCACAAAGGCTAGACAACCCCAAACTCTTAGATATCCCAAACATGGCTTGTAACCTTTCCACAATTAAAAAGGTGTCAATTTCGACTTTTATGAGGTACACGATTCAGCACCTAACAAATAGTTAAAATAGCTTCACCCCAAAAATTTAAAGGTGTGTGTGACTCAATAAGCATGACATTAGTCAATTCAACCAAAATTCTATTTTTCCTTTCCGCTACACCATTAGATGAAGGAGAATAAGGAGGAGTAGTTTCACGAATTATTCCAAATGATCTAACACAAGAATTAAACTCATTTGACTCATATTCACGACCTCTATCACTTCTAATTCTTTTTATTTTTCTTCCAAACTGATTTTCAACCTAATGGAGATAAGTTTTAAAATTTTCAAAAGCATCATTTTTATTTTTCATCAAGTAAACATATGTAAACTTAGAAAACTCATTAATGAAAATGATAAAATACCTATTACCTCCACGAGTTAAAATTCCACCAAGTTCACAAATATCTGTATGAACTAATTCTAACAAATCAGTTTTTCTTTCAACGTGAAAATGAGGCCTTTTAGTAATTTTGGCTTTACTACAAGCCTCACACTTTTCAAAATTTGTTTTAACAATTGGGATTAATCCTAAACTACTCATGATTCCAACATAACGATCATTAATATGACACAAACGAGCATGCCAAAAGTTAGTAGAAGAAAGCATGTAAATAGAAGTAGAAACTTTATTAATTTCAACATTCAGTTCGAACATCCCATCACAAGCATACCCCTTTCCCACAAAAATACCGTTCTTCACAATTACATATTGATTAGATTCAATAATCTGTTTAAATCCTGCTTTATTAAGAAGAAAACTAGACTTCAATTTTTTTCTCATGGAAGGAGTATAAAACACATCTTTCAAAAGTTAATACCCTTCCAGAAGTAAAACACATTTCGTCATCTCATGTTCCAAGAACTTGAGTTGTGTAAGAATCACCAAGCATGATGGATTTGGGCTCCTCAAAATGAGTATATTTTTTAAACCAGTCTTTGTCATAACAGACATGATGGTTTGCACCAGATTCAGCCCACCATCCACCAACACTCTCAACCATGTTATGTCGGTAATCAACGCCACAAAAGGTTCTTTGGTAACGTTTGCCTGAGGGTTAGGACCACATTTCCAGAATCTGCAAAATCGAGCAATATGCCCACTCTTGCCACAAACAAAGCACGGTCCTTTATCTTGAACTTATTGATTTTGTGCTTGGTTATTTTCACCATTATTTTTCTTGAGAGGTCTACCATTATTTTTCCTGATTTTTTTCTTCTTAGGCTTCAAAGAAGTATTTTTGTGAGTTTCAGGAGTAGCATTATTTGAAGTAATTAAATGTACCTTCGTTGTGATGTTGCTCTCTTCTGTTTGAAAACGTGTATCTTTGCCCCTTGCCTCCTCTTCCATACGGATTTTCAATATCAAGGATTCAAGAGAGGTTTTCTTTTGTTTGTGACGCATAGTTTTATGAAATTCCTTCCATGAAGGTGGAAGTTTATCTACTATGCCACAAACAATAAGGTTATCTCCTATTTTAACTTCCTCAGACCTAAGACAATCATTATAAAGTTTTGAGTTTGGTCTACCACTTATTTATTGTCCACCATTTGCAAACGAAAAAATCTACTAGCCGCATAAAATTATCAGATAGACAATTAAGAATATAATACCGACACTTATAAGAATCACCATCGTACTTTTCCACTTTCTCTAGATGAGAAATAGTTTCATCATCATTCATAGGGGTGATGTCTTCTTTTTTAGGATTCTTCCTAGTTAACACAGAAGAAACATTGAGAAGACTTAAGTAGAAAAGTAATTTACCCTTCTATCTCTTGAAATGGTTACCATTAAACCGAAATGGCTTGTTAAAGTCTCCCATCTTGACATCCGCGGTTTTTTCAATTGTAGTCATGATGAATCTCCTTAAAATTGTTACTGAAAAACTACAAGATAACAAAAAATACAAGATTACAATTGAAAATAAAATGAAGAAATAAAAATTTCTTCAGGCTGAAGCGCGAATATCTCGCTCTCTTTAAGGAGATTCAAGCCCACTGCAACAAATGTTTTTCATAGGTCCAACAATGGTTCATCTTGACTTGTCCCATCTAGGATACAACAGCCTTAACACAAAGTATAACTCAACAACTCTGGACAAGAATTGAGTCCAAAGCTCCACAAAAAGAACACATCCATTCAACTAATAAGAACTCTCTTTTTTGACTAACTTTTTCCTCTCTATATTTTTCTTGCGTCTAAACCAAATGAGGACCACCACTATTTATACTAGAAGAAGTCTTCCTAACAATGAATAGGAAGATAATGGTGTAGTAAGTAGTGAAGATAAATGTCCTTAGGAGTTACATAGGTTACAAGGATAATGGAGGATTAAAGAATGAAAGAAAGTGAGGGTTAACATTCACATTGAAGATGCTGGCCAAAATTGTTGAAACAATGTTCTCTGGAACGTTTTTCATGTGTCGAGCAAGTAACCTCCAATGGACGTTTTTTCTAACCACCAAATAATGGCAATAATACTTATGAACAATGATTAACCAAAGTGAGTAATTAGTCACAAATGACTACCAACAGCAACAATGATAAGTGCCCACTAAATGCTGAAACATTCAGCATTCTTGTAACTCCAAATAAAGCAAATTAATATATTAAAATATTAATATTAAAATGCTAACAAACCAACAAATTTTATGAGAAAGCAAAGATGAATTTTGAGAAAGAGTTTTAAACATGATTTGAGTAAGAGTATAAGGGAACTAGGTATTACCAAATGTATCACTTTTTACATTGAGATATGAGATATTTTGATTTCTATATGAGTTAATGAGTTCAAAGATATTTCAGAGCAATTACCTCTTTTCATAGGATATTTTGAACAATTACCTCAAATTGAGAAAGAGTATGTTTTATACATTTGAGCATGTGTATATATTTATTGGGATTAGTATTCAACACTAATTTGGGGATAAATTCAGATAACTCATACTTATTAACCATGTAGAAACCATTAGTAAATGATCGTACTCTTTGGATGACTCCTAATTGCTTTTGAGTAGAGCTTTAGTAGATCCACTTAGTTGAGACTTTCTAAATCCCGACAAGGTATTGGATAGTTCTGGTAGCATGGGTGAGACGTTGTATCATCAGGTTGCACATAGTGATGGTTGTCAATTAGAGAATCTCTCAAATAGAGTTAAAATGTTCTTTTATTATAGCACTTGATATGTTGACTTCACATAGAAGTAAGTAATTTGCAAAGTTTAAATGATTTCACTCCTTTATTTCTTACATTCAGTTGAGTATATATTTATATCTATTGCAGTCCTTCAATTTAGTCATTTTTCTTCGGCTATATTGCATATTTGTATATTCAATGTACGGGTGTCGTTTGACCTGCATCTTTTATGATGCAAATACAAGTGTTTAGGATCATAAATAGGTGATTCTTTGAGATCACTTTGCATTTCCCATTAGAGAGTTTTGGTGAGTCCTCCTTCTATTCTGGAGGGCCCCATTATTTCAGTTTAGAATTTACTTTGGGCTTCGAGGGTCTTGTCCTGGCGTCTATGTTGAACTTAGAGGTTTCATATATAGATAGAGTTAAGGTCTTTTCAGATATTCTTTCTTTAAAGTGTTTTGGGAATAATATATTTTGGTTAAATGAGTATTTGAGATAGTTGAGTTATATTTTTCGCATAAAAGGTTTTAATTTTCTTGAGTCAAATCTTTGGATAAGTAGTCAGCCAGATAGAGGGTTCGGTTGGAAGCCAACAATGATTTTTGAGCACTGGCTACTTTTGACAAAAATATTGATAACCTTTTCTACTATGAAAATGACTGAAATACGGTTCACTACTTAAAAACAAATATGTATTACAACAACAAAAATATTACAAGTGAAGTCCCACTAAATGAGGTCTAGGAAGGTAGATTGTACACATACCATACCAGTAGCTCGTGTAGGTCGGAAGGTTTTTTTTAAACACCCTCGACTTGAATGCATCAAATCTAAGTAAAAGAATGAGAAAACAATGAAGCGAACATAGTAGCTAATAAGCAAAGCAATGTAAGTTCTACAAGAAAGAACAATAACTGCAATAGAATAGTGTGATAATCGAAACACAATGTACAATATATGATCTGAACTATAAGGGTACGACTAGTATTATGATAGCCACTTACCAGTCTAAACCCTTGCTAGAAAAAATGACACTATATCCCTACAAATATTCTTCACTAATATGTGACCTCCAGTTATTCCTATCTAGATTCATGTCCTCGGTTATATGAAGCGGCGTCATGTTTTGTGCAATAGCATTTTCCCAATAATTTGTTTGCCTACCTCTATGTGTACCCCTAACATCCAGCTTGTCACACCTCCTTATTGGGCGTCCTTGAACCTTGATAATGCTCAAATGCCCTCTTTAAAACCAATTAAAAGGGGCAGCGGTCATCATTAATAAAATTACCCAACAAAGAGTTAGGTCGAATCCCACAAAGAAGGTATATCGTGCAGAATTCCTATCTAGAAATTTAGATTTTAAGCTCGCTTATTCGTAATAGTAAGAATAAGTGGGTGGATAATTCCACCAATTTAATAAAAAACCTTTGATTATCAATAATCCCAATCAAACTAAAATACTAAAAAAATCAAGAGTTAACAAACAATCTAGTGGTGCGGAGATTGGAAATCGATGTCACGCAGGGTTAATTGTGTTGCTCTATAGTGATGAACATTCATGAATACATTAAGTTAACTTCATTGAGGTTAATCATATTTCAATCTCAAAGAATCTATGCATAGAATCTCATTTGAGTCTCATCTAATGCCAATCTAAACAACCCAATACCTTACCCTATTCTCTCTTTCAAGAATACGACAAATATATTTGACCCATAACCTCTATTTTCAAGCAAGTTCCTGTCATCAAACCTAAATTTCTAGTATAAGAGTAATTACCCACTCCAATCAATCTCTTTCAACCATCGATCTGAGATTGGAAGTAGGAACTATGTTTTCAACCTTCACCCATAAATTAGCCTCATGCTAATTCGACCAAATTTAGGTATGAACATCAGCAAAATATAACATAGCACATTATCCACTACATTAAATCAACACCTAACCCCATAATTGCACCCCTAGATCATGAGGTTTTACTCGCCCATCACAAAAAGCAAAGAAAATATGCCTTTCATGAAAACAACCATGGGTAACATGAATTTAAGATATTACAAGTAAATTTACGTTAGATTCAACTTCAATTTGTCAATTTGAAGCACAAAGTTGTAAAACCCCAAAAGTTATAAAGTGTTCTTAACAAAAGTAAAATGTTCTCTCTCTAAACTCTATTTCAAAACTAATTTCTTCATGCAAACTCTTATGTTCCCTTCTTTTCTTTATTTTGAGGTATTTAAAATTTTCCAAAATTAGGCCCAAACACCCAATATGCGACTCAATCGGCGACATTATTCGTGCTCACCGAGCTAGTTCGGTGAATCACCTCTTAATCCTCAGCTCATCTTTTCATGCTCTAGGCTTCAGGTGTTTGAATCTCAGTTGGCGAACTCAATTGAGTCTGCATTTCACGTTCGGCAAATGGATGAGTACAACGTTGGTTTGACTTTCGAGCAATCACTCTTTTCTTTTCACACTTTCATTTTGGGTGATGTTTCTCAAGGCTTCCTTTCTCATTTGGCGCATCACCTTCTATATTGGAGTACACCGACCTAATTCAATAGACACAAGTGCTATGCACTATCATTTAGGGTGAGGTCGTTCTTAGTTGGTGATCGCTACTTCATGTTAAGCGATCAACAATGTATAGTTTGCACTTTTTTTTATATTTTTGGCCATTCTTTCAAAAATCAATCCTTGTTTTGGGCATCAAAATATTTGTAGTGTCTTTTTGTACTTGGTTGGGTGAATGACTTATTCCCTGGGTGACATCATTTTATTAATTCATATATTTGTGTTTTCTAGTCTTTATGTTGTTAAATAAGCACGATCTATTTGTGAGGATTAACTCATAAAATTTGAGGGAGGGCTAAGAGCTATGTATTTTATTAGCGACCTCATGGGATTGGAAATACAAAAAATCAGATTAAATTTGTATCAAAGGGTACACACTATCATTCTTGAAGTATGTTGGGTCATCAGATGATGGTCCTCTACAAGAAGAATTTTGATGACGTATAAGTGAAGAAATTGATTTGTTTTGTATAGGAGTTAGGACATACCATGATAGTATGTTGTAAAAAATCAAATACAAAATTATTGGACTTTCTACCTCCAATGTGTTTTTGGTTGAGCTAACAGTAGCCGGAAAATGGGAAGAAGAAGTTGAAAAATGGATTTGGATCAGCTCGTCAGGTCTTCCTTTGTCCATAAGGTCTGAATTGTTCAACCTAGCTGAATTTCTACTTTCTCATCAACAAAATCATCCCATTTTTTTGTACTTGAGATTGAAATCAGATTTGTACTCTCCAAGATATATTACTACGTAATTCCTTTCATGACATAATTTGCTGAGGTTTGGTATCCAGGATGACTTGACCAGCTGCATCTATTGAGGATTGCTTATGAGAAACTTAATTTGTTAATTGTTTGGATACAACTTGCACTTCGTGATTGACCTTCTGATATACGGGGGTGATTTTTTTTTTTGGAGTAACGGTTGAAAACTCCAAGAGTTCTATTTTTTTTTTCTACCCATAATTACCTCCCCTGCAATAATTCTCGAGTGAGAGAATTTGGAGTAGAGTTTGAGATCCCTTTGATAAATTTTATATCAAGATAAAAAACACATCACAATAAAAAATAGATAAAAATACTAATGTCATAATTCTTGAGTAATTCTAACCACCTCCTTTGTTTGAGGTTAAGCTTTTTTTGAGTAAACACATACTAAAGACTCTTGTGATCGATGAACACATCTACATGAACACCATAAAGATAATGGTGCCATATTTTCAAAGCAAAAAGTACGGCAACTAACTCTAGATCATGGGTTGGGTAATTCCTCTCATGAATCTTCAACTGTCTGGAGGCATAAACTATAACTTTGCCATTCTTCATTAACACACAACTGAAACCAACTCTAGACATATCACAATAAACACCAAAGCCTTGTGTACCTTCTGGTAAGGTCAATACTGAGGCAGTAGTCAACCTCTTTTTCAATTCCGAAAAGCTTTCCTCACAAGCTTCAGACCATTGAAACTTAACTATCTTTTGAGTTAACTTGGTCAAAGGGGATGAAATAGATGAGAACCCCAGTATGAACCTTCTATAATAGCAAGCCAAACCCAAGAAACTCCTAATATCAGTTGGAGATGTGGGTCTAGGCCAATTCTGCAATGCTTATATTTTATAAGTATCAACTTTAATTCCCTCTCAGACACAATGTGGCCTAAGGATGCCACAGACTCAAGCCAAAACTCACATTTTGAGAACTTAGCATACAACTGTCTATCCTTTAGAGTTTGGAAAACTATTATGAGATGGCTAGCATGATCTTCTTCATTCCTCGAAAAGATTAGTATGTCATCAATGAAAACAATAACAAACATATCTAAATAAGGCTTGAATACTCTATTCATAAGGTCCATGAATGTCGCAGGTGCATTGGTCAAACAAAAGGACATAACCAAAAACTCATAATGACCAAAATGGGTCCTGAATGCTGTCTTTAGAAGATCACATTCCCTCGCTCTTAACTGATGGTAGCCTGATCTGAGGTCTATCTTAGAGAAAAATATGACACCTTGTAGTTGGTCGAAAAGATCATCAAACATTAGGAGAGGATATTTGTTCTTGATGGTAACCTTGTTCAACTGATGGTAAGCTATACACATCCTAAGGAACCATCTTTCTTTCTCACAAATAAGACTGGAGCGCCCCAAGGTGAGACACTTTGTCGAATAAATCCCTTATTAAGGAGATCTTTTAACTGTTCTTTTAGCTCTTTCAACTCTGTTGGTGCCATTCTATATGGAGGAATAGATATAAGATGAGTATCTGGAAAAATATTTATACCAAAGTCTATTTCTCTCTCAGGAGGGACTCTAGGAAGATCATCACAAAACACTTCTAGAAACTCTTTTACTATTGAAATTGATTGAATATGAGGTATCTCAACACTAGAGTCATTAACTCCGACTAAGTGATAGACACACATCTTGGAAACTAACTTTCTCGCCTTAAGGCACGAAATGAAATGACCCTTAGGCACTACTGAACTGCTTTTCCACTCTAAGTCTGGCTCATTTGGAAACTGAAACTTGACAACTTGAGTTCTACAATCAACTGAGGCATAACAAGCATGAAGCCATTCCATACCAAGAATGACATCAAAATCTACCATGTCTAACCCAACTAAATTAGCCACGGTACTCTTGTGATTGAAGAAAGTGGGACAATCATGATAGATTCTCTCTGTTCGAATAGACTCACTAGTAGGTGTAGAAACACAGAAGAGCTCACTAAGTTGCTCCGGAAGAACATTAAAATTCATCGCAACATACGGAGTTACAAAGGATAAACTCGCTCCTGGATCTAGCAAAGCATAAACATTATAGTTAAAGAATTTGATCATACCAGTGACAATATCTGGCGAATCCTCTTGCTCTTGGTGACTAGTGATAGCATATAGGCGGTTTGCTCCTCCGCCAATACTGGAAGTAGCCCCTCTAGGTGAAGCTCTGCCTGGTGGAGCAACTCAAGAAGACTGGGCTCTATTGCCCCCATTACCATTACCCTGCTTGTTCTTTGGATACTCTCGCATGAAATGAACATTCTGGCCACACTTGAAGTAACCAATGGAGCCATCATGACACGTCCCTGAGTGATTCCTACCACACTTAGCACATGCAGGGGGCTTACTACCCCCTTATGCCATACTACCCTAAGAATAGGCAGGTTTGGCTCTGGAATTCTTCTTATTGTACTCACTTTTGATCTTTGGTGCAGGTGCACTAGCAGATGATGAAGTAAGTCCCTTCTGTTTTTGTTTGATTGATGACCGGTTGACATTACTTTTTTGCTGCCCAGACTCAGTCCCCGTCTTAGCTCTCTTATTCTTGAACACTTCTCTATCCCTCAGCTTCTCTTCCTCAACCTACTGCACATAGACCATCAACCTTGCTATATCCATGCCCCCTATTTGCATTGCAGCCTTACCTTCCTTACTCGACATATGAGACAACCCAGCAACAAATAAACTCATTCTGCTCCTCATGTCAACAACCATCTCCGGAGCATACTGGGAAAGTTGTGTGAACCTCAGAGTATACTCATTAACGCTCAAGGAATGCTGCTTAAGTTTGAGGAACTCTCGTACCTTAGCTTCTTTCAGTTCTCGGGAGAAGAAACACCCCAAGAAGGCCTCTTCAAAACAAGCCCAACTTGCAGGTGGTGCTCCCTCAGCTCTACCCTCCTTCCACTGGTCAAACGAAGTCCTACAAACATTCTTTAGTTAATATGTAATTAGTTCTACTTGCTCAGCATCGGCAACGTGCATAACCTCAAATACCTTCTTCATTTCCTCAACAAAACTCTCTGGATCCTCAGTAGTGCTTGAACCAGTAAAACTTGAAGGTTTCATACTCAAGAACTCTCAGATACTCGAAGTATCAATCACTTCCTATCTAGTTCCTCTTTGTTGCCCAACTTGGTTGGTCACAACTTGGCTCAACATCCGGATAGCTTCACGAAATTCGGCATTGGTGACCTCTTCGTGGGGTTGCATTTTTGGTGCATTAGGTACCCCTTGTTCCTGTGGTTCAACATTCCTTCTAGACGGACGACCTCTGACAGATCTTTGTCGAGGCATGATCTGAAAGACATGCGCAAGCACGAGTTAAAAGAAACTTGTTAAAGATCAATCTCTAACGCACGAAATGAGTGTGAAACAAGTGAGATAATTTCCTAAGTGTTGCAACCTCCAAATTATAGATGTGGCACACTTCACACCGATAACTAGGACTCTACAGACGCCAACTTCAAAGACACCCTAGGACTCTTGAACTCTATGCTCTGATACCATTTTTGTCACCCCTCGAGCATACACCTTGGGTGGGACTGGCACTCGAGAACCATTGTTAGCCCCAAGAGAACCCTTGACCTGGCATACTTACTCAACGGAAGACTTTTAAGCATTCAGAAGAGAATCCAAATGCAAGATAACTCAACAGTCTCAAAACTAAACTCATAATGTTTCAGAGATAAACATTTAACTTAGCCAAAGTGGCAACTCAAATCTGCACATAAGCCAATAACAAGATAATGACAAATGAACTTACATTTGACTGTCTATGAAGCCTCTAAACAACTGAGATAGAAGTCGGTACAAGACCCATGACATCCTAATGAACTAACTAATACTGAAAGCAATAAAAAGGGATACTCCGGAAAGCAAGGAGGCTCACCACAAACTCTGAATGCTCAACTGGATTAACGAAGCTCTGGATGCTGATCGTGGTTACATGTATCTGCATCATTAAAAGATGTAGGCCAAATGGCATCAGTACATTGAATTTACCAGTATACGAGGGCAATTCTAAAACAAGACATAAGCTTGAAAGGAACTGAATAACTTACCTGGCTCAACTCAACTCAAACTTAACTGAACTCATTTCAATATAAAGTGGTATAAAACAAGTGCAATATAAAGAAAAGCTTTTTAAACATGGATGTCAACTCTGTGTATTTGGGAATACAATAATACTCTGTGTGTATGCAAAGATACAAATATAACTCTGAAATGTATGCAAAAATACAATTAAACTCTTTATATATGAATACAAATACTTTTGTGAGAGTTTTTCTAACTGACAACTATCACGTAAGAGCTATTGTGATGATACAACATTTTGCCTCATGCTACTAGGGCCGCCCTATACTTTACCGAGGGTATATAACCTGACTACTAAGTGGATCCACTAGTCTATTCTAAAAAGCACTAAGGAATAATCTAACAAGTATGACCCTTTTCTACCTATGGTGGCTATATGGTTTATGGGGGCTGGGAGTTGTCTGAACTCTCCCCCATATTGGTGCTCAATATGTCACACCCCAAATCCGGATGTGATGGCACGTGTCCATTTCCCACCGGACACGTCAGCCTAACCCAACCACAACGATAGAGAAGTAGAAATACGAGAATAAAAGATAATAAATAAGCAGAAGACTTTAATTAAGACTCAACACTACCCAGAATTTGGTTGTCACATGTACAAACCTCTAAATACAGAATTCGAATAAAAATATACAAGTCTC
>JAJOOR010025137.1:0-34442 GCA_036250505.1 Solanum acaule | reverse complement strand
TTATTATTATTATTATTATTATTATTATTATTATTATTATTATTATTATTATTATTATTATTATTATTATTATTATTATTATTATTATTATTATCATACATAATGCATTGTAAGTTCAGTTTTTCCAATCAATGAAATCAGTTCACAGCTCACATCTCTCTTCTCTCTCAAATTAGATCTTCATTTGTTATTGTAGATTTCACATTTTGTCATGGTATCAGAGCAGCGAATCCATAGTTGATTCACTCGTGATCTACTTCCTGTAATTCTTTGCTTTCTGTGATCTAAATTTTGGGAAAAATGGTGAGTACTGATACGATCAAAGTGGTTGAGAAAAATGGAAATCATCCTCTGTATCTTCTGCAATCTGACACTCCAGGTTCAATATTGACTTCAATTCAACTTACAGGCGTGGATAATTACTCATTGTGGAGCCGATCGATGCTCCTTATTCTCAGAGCCAAGAGCAAAGCTGGATTCGTCTTTGGTACCTGTAAAAAGAGTGACTACAGTATTACGTTGGAAGAACAATAGGAAAAATGCAATGCATTTGTATTATCATGAATTATGAATTCTGTCTCGAAGGAATTGATGAGTGGAATCAGCTATGCCACTGATGTTGCAACTGTGTGGGCTAACTTAAAGGAGAGGTTCGATAAGGTTGATGGATCGAGAGGTTACCAGTTGCATCGAGAGATTTGCACTATCACACAAGGTACCTCCTCTGTTTCTACATATTTCACACGACTGAGACTTCTTTGGGATGAATTTGATACCCTTGTAGCACCTCCTTCATGTGGTTGTGACAAATCCATAGTATATGCGAGTCACTTGCAATATATGAAGTCGTTTGCATTTTTTATGGGGCTCAATGAGTCATACACTCAGTCACGTAGTCAAATTCTCATGATGATTCCATTACCCTCCGTGAACAAAGCATATTCCATGATCATTTCAGACTAGAGTCAACGAGTAACAGCAGGGTCATACTCAGGACGAGATTTGGGCATTTCTACTGCACTGTATGTTGGCAAGGATCAAAGACAATACACTAGTAAAGGTTCCTATTCAGGAGGAGATGCAGATGCTGTTTCACACACTAGTGGTGGTACTTATTCAGGAGGAGATGCAGGTGCCTCGACTTTTACTGCTTTATATGCTAATAGAGGTCACCAACAATCAGGACTCTACAAGCCAAAGAGGGACTACACTTTGTTGTGTGAGGTCTGTAAACTGAAGGGACATACTAAGGAAACTTGTTATCGTGTTGTTGGATATCCACCAAATTACAAGTTCGGGAAGAAGTCTGGAAATAATGCTAATAGGATGGCAAATGCTAATGTTGTTGAGAATGATTCAATTGGCCAAACACCTCCTACATTTACACAGGAGCAATATGGTCAAATTCTCAGGCTATTGAACAAGGAGAATTCTGTGATTCCAGCAGTCAATCAAGTAGGTATGGATCACTCATCTTCCAGGGTGGTATACCTATTAGATTTTGGGGAGAATGTGTTGTAATAGTTGTATACTTAATCAACAGGTTACCTAGTCCTACATTGGAAGGTCAATCTCCTTATGAGGTTTTCCATCAAAGGAAGCCTAAGCTGGATCATTTAAGGACTGTTGGATGTCTGTGTTATGCTACCACACTGGTTAGGAGAGACAAATTTTCTCCTAGAGCTACTACTTGTGTTATGATGGGTTATTCTCTGACTCAGAAGGGATATATCCTTTATAATATTGCTGACAAGAAGTTAATGGGTAGTAGGGATGTGGTGTTTAAGGAGTATGTGTTTCCTTTTAAGAATATGCATGAGGATTCACTTCCATTGTTCCCAAACAACAATCCGTCTTTAGAACCAGAACAAGATCAAGTTCCTGCAGATACTGATGTTGCTGATCATATACTTGATGTTTCTGATGCATCCATAATAGTAGCTGACACTGCAGGTTCATTGAATGATACTGTTAATGTTCTTGAAAGTCAACCAACCACCACTGTTACTAGGAAGTCTAGTAGAACTGTAATCACACCAGCATGGCATCAAGATTATATCACTACTGGCAAGAAGAACCCTCATTCATTGTCAAATTGTGTTTCATATCAGCAAATATCTGGGCCCAAAGCAGTGCAGTCTTTCCTGGCCAATCTGTGACTGAGATACCGACATTGATGAATCGAACCTATAGCAATGCCGCTCTCCTTGCCTGCCCCATCCGTTCTTGCTTGCCCTCCATGACTAAAGTGAGTAATGGGATAAGGTTCTCCCTCCCCTCCTAGTAGTTCTGGATCTCTCGATCCAGGGCGCCTTTCCTTTGCTCTATTCCCATGTCCTGGGCTAAGCTGAGCTTCGAAGTCGGGCTTTCTTCCTAAAGCCAAAGTCGGCAAGAAGAACCCTCATTCATTGTCAAATTGTGTTTCATATCAACAAATATCTCCCACATACAAAGCATGTTTGAGCAAATTTTCAGCTGTAAATGAACCAACATCTTATGAAGAAGC
This sequence comes from Solanum acaule, assembly GCA_036250505.1. NCBI lineage: Eukaryota > Viridiplantae > Streptophyta > Magnoliopsida > Solanales > Solanaceae > Solanum > Solanum acaule. The sequence goes on along the minus strand of JAJOOR010025137.1, from coordinate 31,936 downwards.
TATACAAGATGAGAAGTGGATGACAACAATGCAGCAAGAATTGCATGCCCTTGCTGATAATGGCACTTGGAACCTAGTTCCTTGGCCACAAGGGAAGCCTGTGATTGGTTGCAAGTGGATTTTCAAAATCAAATATAAGGTAGATGATGAAGTAGAAAGGTAAAAAGCTAGATTGGTAGCAGAAAGGTATAGCCAAACTGCTGGGATAGATTATCAAGAAACATTCTCTCCAGTAGTAAAAATGGTGACAGTAAGGACTATTATTGCACTAGCTGCTGCAGAAAATTGGTGCATATACCAAATGGATGTCTACAATGCTTTCCTGTAAGGTGATCTTACAGAAGAGGTATTCATGGAATTGCCTAAAGGTCTACAGGTTGCTAATGCCCAGCCTATGGTATGTAAGTTTGTGAAATCCCTTTATGGGCTCAAACAAGCTTCAAGACAATAGAATTTTAAACTTACTGAGGCCTTATTGAAGTCTGGATATAGTCAGAGTCATTTGAATTATTCATTATTCACTAAGAAGCAAGGGACTAATTTGGTTATAATTTTAGTCTATGTTGATGATCTTCTTATTATTGGAAATAATGCTGCACTAATTCAGATCACTAAGGACATTTTGCATAAGTGGTTCAAGATAAAGGATTTAGGAGAATTAAAATTATTCCTAGGTATAGAGTTCAGCAGATCCAAAAGGGGAATTCTTATGAACCAAAGAAAATATGCATTGGAACTATTAGTTGAAGCTGATATTATTGCAGGAAAGATAGCCCTCACCCCTTTGTAATGTAATGTGAAGCTCACTACAGCATCTGAAGATGGCAATGAGAAGGAGTTGCATCCGGATGTTACTCAGTATCAAAGAATGATTGGCAAGTTACTGTACTTAACCATCACTAGACCTGACATTGCGTACACAGTCCAAACTCTCAGTCAATTCCTGCAAAGACCAAAATCTCAGTACTGGCAAGCTGCTATTAGAGTTCTTAGATACATCAAGAATCAACCTGGATTGGGATTACTTATGTCCTCACAGAAGAAGATGAAACTCACAGCAGAATATAGAAGCTTGGCTTGTCTAACAGCAGAAATTGTTTGGGTGACAAACTTATTCAAAGAATTGAGTATTCAGATTGAGGAACCAGTATCTGTGTTGTGTGATAATAAAGCAGCACTTCAAATTGCTGCAAACCCTATGTTTCATGAGAGAACTAAACACATCGAAATTGACTGTCATTTCATTAGGGAAAAGATCCAACAAGGGTTGATCAGTACTAACTACATCCCAACACAACACCAATAAGCAGACATTTTAACCAAAGCTTTGGGAAGACTGCAACATGACTCACTATTATCCAAACTTGATGTTCTGAATGTTTTCACCACACCCAGTTTGAGGAGGAGTATTGAAGATAGTGAGGGTAGTGGAGTAACTTGATCTCACGTAACTTAATCTCACTGTTACAGCTTAGTTGATAGCTATTATTCATTGTTAGAGCTTAGCAGTTAGTTATTGTGTAACCAATTCTGTTATTATTGCCAGGTGTCAGAATGTGATAGGTTGTGAATGTAGTAGGGTCAAGTATATATGTATGTACATAATGCATTGTAAGTTCAGTTTTTCCAATCAATGAAATCAGTTCATAGCTCACATCACTCTTCTCTCTCAAATTAGATCTTCATTTGTAGTTGTAGATTTCACATTTTGTCAAATCAACCCAGCCGCCTCAGCATATTTGTCTCAGCAGTCACCACCTATCACTCATCAGAATTGGTATCCGGACAGCGGCGCAACACATCACATCACCCCTGATCTTTCTCACTTGCATCATGTTGAGAATTATAAAGGAATGGATCAAGTTCACATTGGAAACGGACAAGGGCTTCCCATTCATCACACTGGTAATTCCGTATTTTCTCATCCTTCTAAATCACTTGCGCTTAATAATATTCTTCATGTCCATTCAATCACAAAACATCTACTCTCTGTTCAAAGATTTGATCGAGATAATGACGTGTTTTTTGAATTTCATCCCTCTCATTTTCTTGTTAAGGATCGAGCATCCAGGACGCATCTTCTTTCAGGTTGGAGTGATGATGGACTCTACTCACTCAATCTCCAACCATCCTACTCGAAATCATCCTCCAAGTCACCATCAGCTTTCCTCTCAGCCAGGACGTCATCTGTGTGTTGGCATCTTTGCCTAGGCCATCCCCACAAACGAGTGCTCCATCAAGTCTTACAGAAGCATAGTTTACCTTGTTCTAGTTTCAATTTTAATCATATTTGTAGTGCTTGTCAACTCGGCAAGTCACAAAAGTTGCATCTTCCAATTTTAATTAGTAAAAGTTCATCTATTTTACAACTCTTATTTGTCGATGTTTGGGGTCCTGCCCCTCATTTATCTTCTGAAGGTCAAAGATATTTTCTTGTCTTTGTTGATGATTTTTCCAACTTTATCTAGGAATTTCCAATGAAATTGAAATCAGAAGTTGCTTCCATTTTCCTCCAATTCAAGTTGCTTGTGGAAAATCACTTTAACACTAAGATTAAGTCAATCCAATCAGATTGGGGTGGTTAATTTCGTGCTCTATCTCCCATCCTCTCTCAATTCGGTATCTCTCACCGAGTTTCTTGTCCTCACACACATGAACAACAAGGCAACGTTGAACGCAAACATCGTCATATAGTTGAAACGGGCTTATGCCTCTTAGCTCACAGTTCTTCACCTTCCCATTACTGGCAATTCGCATTTGATACAGCCGTATATCTAATAAATCGTCTCCCTTCCCCTCGAACAACAACAAAGCTCCATTTGAATTTGCATTCCACATATCACCTGACTATACTCTTCTAAAAGCCTTTGGGTGCCTCTGCTTTCCTTACATTAACCCCTATAATAAACATAAGTTTGACTTTCGTAGTGTGCCATGTGTTTTTTTTTGTACAACCACGTAGGCGGGCTCAGGGTTCTCTTTTATATATGATATATGATTCATTAAGGTTTAATATTAATCAATCAAATCTCATATATTTAGTGTGTAATTTTTTATGTTGGAATCTAATCAGTCACACCTTAACCATCAAGTACATTTTTAACGATACACTCATTTGATGGGTAGGAATGACTAAGATTTATAGCATCATCTAATATAATTAACATATCAATTCAAAGATTTGAAAGATAACAATTCACCAATTTCATTTATTCACCGTCATCATTTTTCACAATTATCAACTACCACGATAAATTACCCACAACTACCATTCTTAATGACCACCATATCAAATCATTATAATCAGCCAACACCACCACCACCTACTATTTACAGATTGATACCAAACATGAGTAGAACAAAAATCATTGAACCTTATCGGCAATCACCATCATAAGTCACAACTATAAATTGTAAACCACCATCTATCACCACAATCATTAGTTATCACTATTATCAACTACCACAATGAACTACCCACAACTACCATTCTTAAAGACCACCATAATAAATCATTACAATCAGTAAACACCACCAACAACTACTATTTATAATTATTATTTACAATGACCATCAATAGAATAAAAATCATCGAACCTTACCGAAAATTATCATCACCAGTCACAATTATATATCGTCAACCACCATTATCTATCACCATAATCATTAGTTATCACTATTGTCCAATTATCAATCACCAACAAGCTACTACATTCAACTTCTACCACCATCACTATCAATAGCTACTATCCACAACACCATCATTAGTCAATACACCATCCTCAATTGACATACACCACCAATGTAGCTAGCCATCAAAACCCTCAACCATCATATAACATTTTAAAAATATTTTATTGATGTAGTATTAGATTAATTTTAGTTTTCTTACATTTAAGGTAAAATGACTGAAAATACACATTTATTATGACTGAATTTGCTCTAACACACTCATAATTTATGGCGGTCCTATGATCCCCATAATATTTTTTTTAAAGTACTTATTTGACATTTATCGGGTGGGACAAATAAAATATAAGAAAAAAAATATTTCATTTGTACACATATGTTGATCAAAAGGTAAAAATAAAGGGGTTTGGTCATTATCACTCATTTACACTTTCTAGAAACAGTAAAAATGGAAATCCCTTCAGTTAGCCTTCAATTTTTCCTCGAAAAAACTAACTGACTTTTGAAATGTAATCTCATGAATCATTATATTCTTCCACAATCGAGTTTTGACATATATGTGAAAAGGATTCATTTAAAAAATATTCAAGTGGGTACTAGGTCCTCCATAAAGTATGAGTATGTTACTACAAATTCGGTCATAGATTAGTGTCATTTTAGCCCTTTTTTCTAAACTTTGTATTTATTAAATTTTAAATAACAAAATATTTTACATATTATATGTTCAATAATAACTAGCCCTATTATTTAGTATTCAGGTTTTAATACATCATCTTAATATTAAGTAGTTTATTAGGAGATTGTTAATGCACATCTTATCAGTCAAATATACATTCAAATTTAGATATCTTGTATATAATCTTAAAACAAATAAGAGGTCTTAGACTTGTTAGAGAAATTCTCATACTACTACTACAATTATTACTATTATTTATATGCATTTAACATTTTTTTTCTTATTTTTATTTGTATGACTATGAAATGATTAATTTAGCTTAAATGGAGAAATGAAAATTCATATAATCAATTTCAACTTGTTTGGGATTAATGAAGAGTTGAATGTTGTTGTTGTTACGCGATTACGATGTTTTATCTTTAGAAAGAAAATCCTTCTCTTTCTTCCATTAGACAACTAACATTAAAAAAGAAAATTAATAAAATTATTTATTTATGTTGATGCTTGAAAATTTCTCTCTAAAAATAAAATGCTCCTTATAAAGTATCAATTAATTTTAGAGAAAAATTCAGAAATAGAAAAGATAATAGACATAGGTTCTATAGCTATAATTTCACTATTTGTGCTACATAGCTATAGTTTTGTTTGTTATGGAGGCTGGACTTTCTATATTTTGCTTGACCGTTTGTATATTTCTCTTGCGAATATACAAATAGGGTAAGTATATATAAATTTAAAATTTATACATTTTGGAATTTTTCAAGATTCCGTTTGTATATTACGCTTGACAATATACAAATATGATAATGTATTATGATTTTTTTTAAAACCGTATACAAATAGCTAGGGTAAGCATATACAAATTCTTGATTTATACAATCAAAAACTAAATTATACAAATTCTAAATTTATACAATCAGAGACCGAAATATACAAATTCTGAATTTATACAATTGGGAAACAAAATAGCAAAGTTTCGCAAAACTGTAACCATGGATTAAAAATAATTGAAACTATAACTATATTACAGAATATTCTTTAGTTGTTTGTCATTTTGCATAATTTTTCCTTAATTTTATAATGGCGTATAATATTATATAGACGAAAGTTATCATGAAAGACCTATCATTTTTTTGCATTAATGAAGGACTTCAGTAAAAACCCGTAAAATTGGGGATTAGAATTTAGACTTATATTTATTTATATGAAATATTTAAATGTTGATGTTGTTATACAATTCATATATTTTAGCTCTAGAGAAGAACATTTTTCTTTCTTTTATAACACAATAACATTAAAATATTGTTCAAGAGTCCATAAAAATATTTTTGTGCATATCTCAAAAGGACGAAAACTAACCCCTTGTAATTGGATTTCTAAAGTTTACCTCAACAACATCTTCTTTTGATTCTTGAGGTTCAAGTTAAGATATGGGAACTTCCATCAATGTTGCATCTTCATCACCAACTTTGTACTGCTTTTCCATATCCAAGTTGCAAATATGAAAAAGTTAGTTAAAACTTTTGTAAACTAAAAACTTGTATGAATTGATGGAGAAGGTTTTAAAAAAAAGATGTGAACTACTCACTTACCATGTTTCATGTAATATTTTAAGAACTTAATCAAAGTGATACAATACCAAAAAAAAAACTTAAGAAAAAAAAAGGTGTATTCATCAATAGTATACATTATGTAACAAGATCAATGATGGTTTTGGTCTTGCATCTCTTAAGTTTCACTAAACTCATTGAATGTGTGAAAAAAAAAACATCTTAAATTCAATTTTTTTGCGTCAAATTAATTTTGAAAGCTTCTATTTTTAATGAAATTGCTAAAACTTACTACAAACTCTATTGCATATTAAATTAATCCTACCATAGTAACAATTATTTCTCCTGTAGTTTGGCCAAATCTAAGAGGATCTATCTCCTCTATCCTGATCTAGATTTACTAGAATCTACATCCTTCAATTGGAAAAAATGAAAAGAAATGATTGGATAAAGAAGGAAAATCATGAAAAACTTAGATCCATCTAACTAGTGCAGTGATAAATTTTCAAACTGGAAAACTACTATGTTATTCATTGCAGTGATTTGTGAAATGAGTCTATCTAGTTATTATTAATATAGTTATCCTCCCTGTCTAAAAATATGTATGCATCTTTTTTAGAAAAGTTAAAATATGAAAAGATCATTTGAGATAGTTTGGTCATGTCATAGGCTGAGACTATGGAAAATAGAGGTATTAAATATTATAAGGAAGAAGGTTTTCTATGAGAATTTATCATTTTTTGACATAATGCATACTGAACTAAAGATATCTCACAACAAAGAAAAATATGTGTGTGGGTGATATCTATTAGTAAGTATTAGTATTTATGTCTCATATGTTTGCATTAATAAAGATTTAATTGTAATTATTTAGATATAAACTATTAAATCTCTATGATTTTAGGTCTGAACCTTAATCATTAAGTAAATTTTGTTATGATGCAACCATTTATTGGGTATGGAGAGGTATAAATGATTAGATCTATAACAAAGTCTCATATCATTAACATGTCTATTCAAAGGTTTTTGAAAATATTGTAGTTCATTTACTAACGTCATACTCCATCTTTATCAATCATCATCATCATTGTTCACCATTATCAACTATTACCATCAATCACCCACAACTACATTCATCAACTACCATCGTTGTCAATCACTACAATCAACAACAAAACCTAACATCAAATATTTAACTTATTTTTATTTGTATGAGTATTTATATGTTGTTGTTGTGAAAGGATTAAATTGTTTTAGCTCTAGAGAAGAACATTCTTTTTCTTTCATAACACAATTATCATAAAAACGTTGTTCAAGTATCTATCAAAAAATATTGTATATGGCTTATAAGGAAAAGAACTAAGCACCTTATAAGTAGAGATGCTTTTCCAAAGCTTACCTCTAAATCAACAACTTTTGATTTTTGAGGTGTGATAAAAGATATGGGCACATCCATTAACATTGCATCTTCTTCACCACAAACTTTATGCTAGTTATCCATATTCTAGTAGAAAATAAAAAAAACATGTAGTTAGATCTTTTGTAAGATGGAAATATTTTGTGAAGTAATAGAATTTTTATTTTTTTAAAAAAAGATGAAAACTTCTATCTTGCTAGTATATTATATTTATGTGTCAAGTAATATCTTAAGAACTTAATTAAAGTGCTAGAATAACCACACACAAAAAAGTCAACGTAAAAGATGTTTGTCCATCAATTTATACATTTCATAACAAGAATAATTATTCTTGTGGTCATGCATCTCAAATAATTTACAAAGTACATTGGATCTGTGATAAAAAAATTAGTCTTAATCAAACTTTCTTTCGAAAAAAGTTACATATTTTGGAAAAAATCAATTTTTAAAGTCTCTCTATTAAGAAAATTTTTAAAGGCACCCACAACCTCTAGATCTATCACAATTTAAATTAATTTTCACACATAACAATAATTATTTCTCTTTTAATGGTCAAACATAAGATAATAAATCTCCTTTATTAGAACTTGCATTATTGAAATAAAAATAAATGATTAGGTAAAGAGAGGGAAAAAATATGAAAAGCTTAGATCCATAAAAAAAAATCGAATTTCGATCTATTGTGATCATGCATCTCTCAAGATTCATTGGATTAGTGATCAAAAAATTCATCTTACATTAAAATTTCTTTCAAAACAAATTAAGAAATTTGGAGAAAATCAATTTAAAAAACTTTTCAGTCCAAGAAAATTGGTAAAAGTGGCTGCTACGTTTAGATCTATAACAAGTTAAATTTATTTCCACCATATGAATAATTATTTCTTTTTAAATTTGGTCAAACTCAAAATGATCGATCTCCTCTCTTTCTCCCTAGATGTACTAGAACTTGCATCCATAAAATAGTAAGAGAATATTAATAACATCAAAGAAAAAGAAAAAAACAAAGATCTAGATAATTTGATCAGAGAAGATATATATATAAATCAATGAAATTAACAAGGCATAAGTGTAAACCTCAAACTTTTTTGTAGCCGTTTAACTGGATTAAGAATCTTGTCTGATAGAATGAACACAAAAGACGGAAGGTAAAGTGAGAGTAAAAAGAAACTAGCTATATATATACTTAGTGTCTTTACTTTTTTCTCTTTTGAACACTTTTTTGGTTGGTAGCATTAAAGGCAAATTCATGTAATCTTCCTTTTCAATAGTTGTTGTGTGTTTTGAGATAATCTCCTAAATAGTCATTCAAATATGGAAAATATTTCACTAAAATTATTGTAAATTGTTTTTCCTATAAAGTCATCCAACTATAACGTTATGTCTTAGAAAGAAAAAAAATATTTCTCTCAATAGATTTCTTAGTTGGCATACCATATCGAATTAATTTCTTATCCTCGTCTCATGCATGATAAAACCTAAATTAAATTTTAGTACCAAAATATTAAATGTAGTTGTGTAATTGTAGATATATATCAATTTAATTTCTTAATTATTTTGAAATGAAATCTTATCATCCTAACGAGGATGATATTGTCACGACTCAGACCGTCGTGAGTGACACCAACACGAATCAACCTAGTGGGAGAACCAAAGACTAACCCGAACCAACCAACCCTATATAAATAAAACCAAGTCTTAGCATAAAAATAAAGGAAACCATTAAGTTACTAGAGAATTGAATCCTCATAAACTCAATTAGATAATTAAAACAATTGTGAAGCGGAAATTACCCCAAGAACTCAAAGTCATCATACCAAAACTCTAAATAGTTAAACTTGAGATGCAACCCCGAAACTGAACATCAACTAAAACCTATAAGTATATGCCTGAATAAATGAACAAGAAGATGCAGAAAAATCCATGGTAGCCTGAAATATGGAGCTCACCCGTGGACTCGAAATTAGATGTTTCTCCACAGAGGTCTCGAATTAACCGCCAGAAGATGTCATGTACTTAACATGAAAAAAAAACATGTGCAGTACCAGTATACAAACCATAGAGTACTGGTAGGATCACATGGCAGACCAAGATATGAATATAAATGGTCTCTACAATACAGTAACATAGAACAATGTATAACATAACAACAATTATCAACCACATAGACTCTGAGTCACATGACATGAAACAACAACACGTGGGTCAAATAATGCATAACTACATGTCCCACATGATCACAATGCAAATATCGGGTCCTCTCAAGGAACTAAAAATCACATACATGGTTCTCTCACGGAACCCAAAGTCTGGTTGTTAGTGTGCCGACATGGTACCCGAGAATAGATAGTTAGTTTAACTGTGTGGTACCCAAGTCATTCATTGATACTGTACCAGCAGGGTACCCAAGCCAACCAGTAATCACAAACATTCATCAACAATCACATAGCTTAATGAACAAGGCCACTTGAAAATCACAAGTTCATTACATGATATCATTTCATATGTTTCCCTACCATGAATTGAAAAAATGATACTACGAAATAGTAGACATGCATACATACATAGTTCGAAACATTGTCATGAACCAAAAAATATATTTGATGACATTTTTTTCATCCCACCAAGATAAGACAACCTAAAACCAAAGATAATGATAAAAAGTGGAAGTAAAGAAAGAATACAAGTCTAGCACCATAATGTAAGGCAAAAATCATAATAAACTTAAATAAACTATAACACCTCAGAAATCTAACTAAGACTGAACAAGAGGAAAATGGTGGACCACAGAGGGGGGCATAGACCGTGAATAGGACCACGACTCATCACCCTCATTGTGGCTCACACCCAACAACAAGGTGGAGGACCACGAACCCCTACAAGGACCATGGAACTCCACATGGGCCGTAAGGTACGCATTGAAAACAAACAAAAACCACCCAAGGCCCTGTGAGGAACCACGAACCACTTAGACGGTCCGTGGAACCCTACGCGGGGCCGTTAAGTGGCCCGTGAAAAATGACCCAGTAGCACCCAAACTTCTGTGAGGAACCACGGTTTCTCATACGGTCTATGGTGCTTCACAGAGTCCATGAATGGGCCCCTGAAAGAGGACTGTCAGCTTTTAAGTCAGGGTCATTTTTATTTTTTCCCCTATGTGTTGGGCACTTAAACAACATGATTTGATGCCTAAACTATGTCTTTTTACTCAGTCTAAGCGTAATAATATAGAAATAACCTAGAACCCTCATTTTCCTAAAATCATCTAACTTAGGAAGAAAAGGTTAGAAAGAGGCGACAATTTCTCCCATGAACAAGCAGAGGTTGTCTTCAAGTTCAGCCTCGAAATCCAAAGGATTTCTCCGTAGTTTTTGTCAGCAAGTATGTTGGATTTCACTAGTGGATTTCTTTGACTTATTACGTCCCTATAATTCAGTTAGTTCTTCAATTTCTCATAAACTTTTCAGACCTAGGTTTTCCAGAGTTTGAAGATTTGTTTTGATTTTAGCTGTTATAGTTTCCATTATCTAAATAAAATGTTTCTTGGTGAATTAGTATAGTTACATGCATAGAACTCAGAACCCTAGCTTGTGTAAATTTATCATACTTTATGAATTATACTTGCAAGGGAAATTAGACAAAAAAGCTTTCTTGAAAATTCGAATGTCATATCTTCAGTATATATATGTTGCATTCTCAGTTAGCATATTAGTACTTGAGCTACTTAGTATTTCAGTGCATTTTAGCTTTTCATATTCAGCTGGGAGTAGACTTAAAACTGAGTTGGACTAGGGTTCAAGTACCCTTAAGTCCCAAAACTACGTACCCGCGTAGGTTTATAAGTCCCCTCTGTTGGGCATCAGTTTTAGTGATCAAGCCACAGTCATCCATCTATATCCCTAGCAAGGTATATTGGGTCCTCTCGATAAGAAGTATACATCAAACTCCACATTTATCTCACATGGCTTATGTTGGTTAATTAGACCTCCCACAATCAGACTCTTATTGCATTCACCATATTTTTAGCATTTACATCAGTATACAGTTTAGCATGTTATATATATATATATATTGTTCAACTTAGCATATATATATCCTACATGCTCAATACATTCAAAGTACTGACGCATACTTTTGTTCTACATTGTTTTATGATGTAGGTTCAGACATTTAGCATCCAGATCACTCTTAATTCGATTCTTAGTCCGAATTCAGCAGCTTTAGTGGTGAGTCCTCATACTTCAAGGAAAATAGACATTCTTTACTTTTTGGTCTTTATTTTAGTTTTCAGTCGTGTTAGAGTTAGATAGGAGCATGTCCCAACAACTCAATTCAGTTAAAGGCTTTTCAGACAATAGTAGTAGATTCAGCTCGAGTTGTTAAGTGTTGTTTCAGTCATCACTAAACTCTTATAATATCTTATATATTCAGACTAGTTGGATTTTCCCCATTCAAAATATCCACTGTGTTTTGCTTCAGCATAGTACATGATTTACTTATTTAATTTTTTTATTATGTTTGTTATGTGCCAAACTCAGGGTTAGCTTGGGGTCACTCATGATCATAGGTCCCTGATGTTTGCTTAATCAAGACACAACTTCCAATTCGAGTGTCTACGATCGTACAATAGTAATATAACCCAACCGAATGGGTTGCAGTCGAGTCCCAAGGGAGTGGTTCCTGAAAATTAATGGTTAAGCGCAAAAAAATGCTAAAGTTTACCATAGCGAAAAACACTATCGAGTATAAACATACTAAATCTAAAAGGGATGACGCAAGAGTCAATTATCAATGGGGGTTTGTAGTCAAGTAACAACTAAAACAATCAGTAAAAATATAAGAAAACTAGATAGAGAGATGGGATTCTTGGGATGTGATAGGAATACGGGATAGACTAGAGTATCGGGTACATGCTTTTGATAATAATTTGTTGAACATTTGTGAATAGGCTAGACTATAGTGGGGGTAAATTCACTCCCGAGTAACTTACCCCCGAATCAACTCAGTTTCTCTCGAACATCGAGTTGCCGCTTTAAGCACAACTTCCGCCTTAGCCCATTCACTCTCTCGAGCTGAATGTGTAGGAGAAGGACTAGGATTCACTCTCTCGAGTTGAACCCATGTCGACCCAATACCATCGGCTATCAATTTAGTAGCCTTAGTTTTACGACCTTTCTCTCGAGCAAGCCGAAAACACTAAGATGAAATCGTATTTGCAACTACAACTCCATTAAGTTCATCCACAACTACTAAATGAAATCCCATTTAAACAACAAATAAACCATCAATAAGCAAGACCCAATAGATAATCTAACCCATAATCACAAAATCAAACCCCAAAATTTGGGGTTTAGCTAGACATGAAAAAGAGATAAAAATCTATACCAAAAGGTGTTACCATCGGTATGATAAATAAAGTCTTTAAACACGTCAAGGATGAAGATTCTTGAAGACCCACTTCCAATTTCTTGGAGTTGAAACCCTTTGAATCTTCAAGGCTCAAGAACAATGTCTCCAAAAATGTAAAAACTGTTCTATTCTAAAACTTAGTTCTCCAACAACTTGATGCTAAGCTACAGATTTAAGCGGGTATTTATAACTATCAAAAAGTGTACTGCGAAGGATCCACTCGGCGCAGTTAGTCGAGATCATCGAACTACTCGACGATCCGCCCTTTGGTCTGGTACCTCGCCTTTTAGCTTTTGCCTTCAGCATCTTCGCGTTCTGAATCATTGGGCGATATGGTGATGCTTCACGGAACTACTCGGTGATTCACGGACTGCTCCCTTTCCTCGCAGACTTGACATTTTCTTCAGGGCTAAGCACACTGGAACATTAGGCGAGGTTGTAGGCCTTTCGACGACACGCCTAATGGATTAGGCGATCGTCAGGCCGTCTTTTCTTCCTTCTTTAAGCCACTTTGTTCCTTTTTGTTCGATAGCGTCCATGCTTTGTCTTTCAACTCAAATACCTGAAACTTAAGGATTTTCATCAAATATAGAGACAAAATATGTATTTGAGGACATTAATTCTATCAAAATATAGCCCTAAATGAGTCCAAATTGTGGACTCATCAACACCCCCAACTTAAACTTTTGCTTGTCCTCAAACAAACTAGAGTTCAACTGTTCAAAAAGGGTGTCTCAAACAGTGTTACACAAGAATCAATCATGAATGCACACAACAAGACTCACTTTACTCATGCAAAGATCAATTGTGCTCTCAAAGATTCAAGTTGTTATTCACCATTATCAAAGAATCTCATGCTCAAAATACTTGCTTAAAATGCAAGTTCAAGCTCAACAGAAGTGTTCAAATTCCCTCACACAAAGAAAGATTCCATATTCACACAATGGTTCACAATCTAAAGTTTTGGAATCAAATGCAACGCTCACACTCAAAAAGTGGAACACAATGCATAATTTTACCCATAGGTTTGCCCGTATTTTTCAATCGACATTTGTTTCGTCTCACTCAAGATCAAAAAGGTTTTTTCAAGGCTTGTAATGGGGCTGAGTGCAAAGGTATGGTCATTTAGGCTCAGTGAATTTCATCCTCATGAAATGTGATGCTCACAACACTTCCTTTCCTCTTCCTTCATCATTTTCTTTAGTTCTCATAAGTCATCCTATTATTCACTTTCCATGGATTGTTTGGGAACCCCATTTCTTTTGTACTTTTCAACTTTATTCCACAACTTTTCTTTTTCATTATTTTTCTTTTTCTCTCTTCTTTTTTTTTATATGGAGGAGTTTCATTTTTCTCAACACCATGGGTTAAAGGAGACTTTCCTTGCACTTCTTGACTTTCCCTTTTCTTTTCACCACACCCCCAACTTAGGCTTTGGCCTAAGTTGGCTATTCGATCAACCACGATTCACGAGGATTAAGGGTAATGGGTCAAGAAAGGTCATGTTGTCATTAAGTTTCTTCCAAAGAAAGGTAAGGTTCAAGGGGTGTTCAAGAGAGGTTCGCACACTCACCAGGTAGGCCACAAGAGAAGTATATGTCAAATTGGCTGACACTCTTCGAAGTTGCCTAGGATCATATCAAAAGATAGCCTTACTTAGTCGACCGAACTAACGGGGCAAATTCTAGGTGTTGTCATGCAAGGTTCATAGTAAGCTCATCACACAAGGCATCGACACTAAAGTCAAACAAGACTTCACACTTTCGCTAGTGTGCAACGATCATCACAAGAGACTCGATTTGATAATTGGCTAGTCACAAAGAGATGCAAAGAGCTCACATATTGTCTATGCAACTTCATTTGGCCTCATCATAGCTGCACATTCATGTTTGTTCGATTATGAACACTATTTAAGTCATCGATATTGATCAAAACCGATACTCAAATTTGTGAAAGAACAGCCACATTTAACACATACAAGAGGTGGCAATTTTTTTTCAAAAGTGTCAAAATCATTTGCAAAAATCATTTGTAATTTAAAGCAAAAGAAGCCACAAGCTCAAACCTTCCACGACAGCGTAGTATTAACACAATTATAAATTTCAACCCAAATATATAAACAAAACAAATATGCTTAAAACAAAGGTGGCCTCACCCCACCACAAAAAAAATCATTTGTCCTCAAATGCGAATAAAAGTATCCAAAAGTAAAAGTAAGTAAGACAGAGAGAGAGGTAAAGAAAGGATCCTATCTATGCAGTCTCTCCATCTGTCTGGGCCTTGGTGCCCAGTGTGGTATTCTGAATATGGGCATCAGTGCTCGGAGTAACCTTAGGAGGAATAGCAGTGCTAGATCCACTAGGAGATGGTGTAGATGTCTCAGTCGTTGATGTCTGGATCACCGGTTGCAAACCATCTCCACAAGATCTGGCAATTCTTTGAATATACTCTCCTCTCGGCTCTCTCTCATCTCATCATCATGTACCGCTATCTACTCTTCATCGGTCTCTGCATCCGACTCCTTATTTATTGTGCCATCCTTCTGTACTACTCCGGTGGTAGCCGAAGGAATCCCCGAGGTCTCAGGAGCATCCTCGTCATATACACCCTGAATTAATGAAGTGAAGATGGTAGACTTTAAATAGTCTACGTCCATCCTCAAATATGCTATTTTGGCTTTCAAAGTCGAAACCTCGGATGTCTTCCCCTATCTGCTTTCACAAGCAGTGAATCTAGTAGCCAGATCATCCTAAGGGGGGTAAGTGCCACTAAGATAGCACTCTCAATCATCCCTGGCATGGATCTCTCCAATCGAGTCGCCCTCACATCCGGCTGAATAGGCCAGATTCCCATTTTCAGGATCATGGCCTGAGTAATCTTGATAGGCTGGGCGGAGGAGGAAGCACAACTCAATGATCAAGACTGGGAATAGAAGAAAAGTCTGCTTCTATTAGGCTCTCATGGCCATCTCCTGTGAAATCAGCAGTCCCAGATCGATGCGTCTCCTAGACATGATAGAGCCAAGGCAAGCTGCTTTCGGATGGCACAAAATGGATTCATTCTGGATGGCATTATGGTGTTGCTGATAAAGCCAAACCAGAACCTAGCAGCAATGCTCAACTCCCTCTTCTCAATAGGAGCTCCTGAATCCATTCACCTCGAGGTGGTGTCAGAAATCAGAGGAGCCAACCAACCCTTTAAGTCATCTAGGGACTGAGTAATGGGCAACCCCTCGTAAGGAAGTGCAAAGTGCAGTGGTCTATTTAAAACAATGTTAATATATTCACTGCCGCACCCAACTTATTTACCTCTGACCATGACCGACTTCACCGGTCTAAATTAGCTTGCCTTCTTCTTGCATTTGGGCACCAACTCCCCATAAGTTGTATAGAATTCCCGGACCCAGGAATGAATGTAAGGGCCTCGGGGCCTAGTGAACTGCTCAAACTCATGGTAGTGGATGGTGTCCCTGACACCGGGGTACTTTCCCTCCAGGCCCTCTGTAGATAACAGTTTCTCCTCTAGGATGGTCCGTACCCCATCACCTTTCAATCTGTTCAGCAGTCTAGGTGGAGGAGCGATAGGGAGTGCAGGGGTCACTGCAGGTTCCTGAGCTGGCACTGAACCTGTTTCAGGAGGGGTGGCAACTGAGGGAACTCTTGTGGGCGAGGATTGAGATCTAGCATGGTGTCTATTCCTTCGGTCAATTAGAAGCTCCTCATCTTTTGGTTCAGAAGAATCAGCCCGGGTGTCACCAGCTACTTTCCTAGCTATGTACTTCTTTCTTTTACCTTTGTCTCCCGATGGGAGTTCTTGCCTTCTCTTCTGTGGGAGATTTGATCCCTCTTCGTTTATATTAATGCCCTGTGCTATTTTCTTGGATGGCATGGTTAGATTTGTATGTACCATATCTGCAAAAGATCGGGAGAGATTATGAGAAAATCAAACCTAAGCACAGAAAATCTATTGCAGACAGACTCGTTGATCCAGTCGGTGAGTAGCCGAACCTCTTTGGCGAGCTAGATCGAGCTCGCCGAACAGGTTGGCTAAAAAATTATGGCAAGTCAGCGATGGGAAGGCCCTTTCGGCAAATCGCCGACTACTTTCGGTGAGCAAGGGTTTGTCCGTCGAACATAACAGTGCGACAAGGGTTTCAGAGGTGTAGATAAATGGCTATCAAACAGACTTTCGGTGAGTCGCCAACTGCTTTCGGCGACTTCAGGCTTCTCACCAAAAGTTACATACTCAAACATCACATATAGCATGAAAGTAAAGGCGAGATGGGGTCATTAGGTGAACTGCCGAGTGGTTCGGCGAGCTCGACCCAACTCGCCAAATGACCCAACGTGCCTATTTTGAATCCACATTCTCAAATTCAACCCCGCAAACCCTGAAAACAAAATCAAAACCTGCAATAGCTAAATTAGGCTCAGACCCATAGCACCCATCACCCCAGAATACTCAAACTTCTTTCGGATTGCAAAATTTGGCCATTTGACGATAATTTCCCTTAAGAAGGGTGTCACCCTTTCTATCATTGAGAAATATACATCATTTAGCGCAAACACGGGTTACTCAGACTTCACCCAATCAATCTAAACAACATGCAAGCACAACCCAATAAAATTTCAATTATTTAAAAAAACACACAACTTACGGGCATTCAATGAACGAAGCAATACAGGCAAAATTTTTAAATTAAAATTGGCATTACGACAATCTATTCCTATCAGAGAGGCCCAGCACACATCACTAAGATACAATCAGTGCAAATGAGTACAAAATTTTCAAAGGTAAACTCGGGGTTCAGAAACTAACCTTATATGCCGATTAAAATAGGATTCAAATGTTAGGCGGCAGAGAAATCCTAGTTTCGAGCACCAATCAACAACCAAAATACTAATGAAAAGCAAGAATATTGAGAATACTAACTTGGTGTGAGTTTGTGAAGTTTAAAAGTGAGGGAAAGTGAAGAGTTTGAAGCTTTTAAAACCTTTGGCCATATATAACCGTACAGTTTGTGACCATTCAACAACATTATTCGCGTCCGCCGATCCACTCGACGAAGCGCCGAATGGTCACTTACCCCACCGATTTCTACAGGACCTGCATTTTCTTGGATTAAGATTCTTGAAGACCCACTTCCAATTTCTTGGAGTTGAAACCCATTGAATCTTCAAGTCTCAAGAACAATGTCTCCAAAAATGTAAAAACTATTCTATTCTAAAACTTAGTTCTCCAACAGCTTGATGCTAAGCTACAGATTTAAGCAGATATTTATAGCTGTCAAAAAGTGTGCTGCGAAGGATCCACTCAGCGAAGTTAGTCGAGATCGCCAAACTACTCAGCGACCCGCCCTTTGGTCTGGTACATCGCCTTTTAGCTTTTGTCTTCAGCATCTTCACGTTCTGAATCATTGGGCGATATGGTGATGCTTCGCAGAACTGCTCAGCAATTCGCCGACTGCTCCCTTTCCCTGCAGACTTGACCTTTTTCTTCAGGGCTAAGCACACTAGAACATTAGGCGAGGTTGTAGGCCTTTCGACGACACGCCTAATGGATTAGGCGATCGTCAAGCCATATTTTCTTCCTTCTTTCAGCCACTTTGTTCCTTTTTGCTCGATAGCGTCCATGCTTTGTCTCTTAACTCAAATACCTGAAACTTAAGGATTTTCATTAGATATAGAGACAAAATATGCATTTGAGGACACTAATTCTATCAAAATATAGCCCTAAATGAGTCCAAATTGTGGACTCATCAGTCCCGTGTTACATCTAAGGGGTAGCCTTGTGGCATGACAAACTTCGTATGAGAGAATCAGGTTCAATAGTCTTAGGGTGTCTGAGAGCCGCACTAAGCAGATCTTCTTTCATGGGTGTGTAGCGCACCACACCTATGAGGGAGAGGTTACTAGGTGTGTAAAGAAAATTTCTCTTCTTTTGCTATTCCTATCGTGCGTGAAGTGTGATTCAACTTCTCATTTCTAATCCATTGGTATGCACTTCAGATCATGCCTCCTCGTAGATCTAACACACAAAATGCTAATGCAGTTCCTCCGGTCTCGAACCATGAGGTTACAAATGCAGAATTCCAAAATGTGATCCAACTTTTGGCTCAGACCGTAACTAACTAGAATAATCAGCAGACCCCAATTCCTACAAACCCCACTGGTTGATCAACTGCAGCCAGAGTTTGAGACTTTGTGCTTATGAATCCTCCTGAGTTTCTAGGGTCGTAGGTAGGTGAGGAACCACATAAGTTCATTAATGAGGTCAAAAAGACTCTTTAGGTAATGTAAGTGACAGGTACTGATAGGGTGGAGTTGACAACCTACAATCTTTAGGATGTGGCTCATATCTGGTTCACATAGTGGAAAGACAACAGGGGTGCGGATGCAGCTCTTGTGACATAGGACTATTTTTCTGGAGTTTTTCTGGATAAGTTCTTCTCTAGAGAGTTGAGAGAGGGTTCAATGTCAGTCCAATAATACAGGCTGAGGTTCACTCAGCTTTCCAGGTATGCTCCACATATGTTTGCCGATTTAAGAGCACAAATGAGTAAGTTCTTATTTGAAGTATCCGATTTGTTAAAGACTGAGTGTAGGAATGCCATGTTATTTGGAGATATGAATATATCCAGACTAATGATTCATGCTCAGCAGGTTGAGGGAGATAAGCTTAGGGAAATGGCCAGGGATACCAAAAAGGCTACGACGGGTAACTATGAATACTCTCAGCAGAGGTCGGGTGGTGGAAATCGCTCAAAGTTTTAGCAGAGGTCTATAACCCCAGCACCTTCATAAGCTAGCGCTCCGTCCCTTAGGTTTCGACAGGATCAGAAAGGGAGAGCATCAGGCTATAAGTCACAGAGGAGTGCTTCAGGTAACCAAAGTTTTCCAACTTGTCGAAAGTGTGGTAAGAATCATCCAAGAGAGTGTTTTGCAGGCAGAGATGGGAGCTTTGGGTGTGGTTAGTCTGGTCATAGGTTGAAGGATTGCCCTTCTTCAAGTCAAGGACAAGGAAGTAACATGGCTTAGTCTACAACTTCAGCGGGTCGCCCCAGTCAACAAGTTGCTTCGTCTGGTACAAATGGTGGGCAGTGCTAGAACACGTTGTATGCTCTACAAACTCGTGAGGACCAAAAAGATTCTCCTAATGTGGTCACTGGTACGTTGCAAGTCTTCCATTCATAATTTTATGCATTATTAGATCCACGAGCTACACTTTCCATTGTAACTCCTTATATAGAAGTAAACTTTGGTGTCAGTACAGAAACTCTCTCAGAATTCTTCTCAGTCTCTACTCCAGTTGGTGACCCAGCTATAGCTAGACGGGTATACAGAAATTGCACTGTCACAGTTTCCTAGAAAGTCACCTCAGCAGACCTTGTAGAGTAAGAAATGGTAGATTTTGATATCATTCTAGGCATGGATTGGTCACATTCCTATTATGCCTCAGTCGATTGTAGAACTAAGATCGTTCAATTTTAGTTTATTCAAGTATTAGAAGACATGTTGAGGGCATGTGTTCTTGTTTTAGGAGGGCATTGGGATAAATTCATACATTTGTATGAGTTCTCCTATAATAATAGTTATCACTCCAGTACTGATATGGCACCTTTTGAGGCACTCTATGGGAGGGGATGTAGATCACCCATAGGATGGTTTGAGGCTGGAGATGTGAAACCTTTGGGGGTTGATTTAGTGAAGGATGCTTAAGATAAGGTGAGGAGTATTCAAACTAAGCTTTCAGCAGCCCACAATAGACAGAGAAGTATGCGGATCATAAGGTAAGAAACATGGCGTTTCAAACTGGTGAGAATGTTCTTCTTAAGGTATCATCCATGAAAGAGGTCATGAGATATGGCAACAAGGGCAAGCTAAGTCCGCAATACATTGGTCCCTTTGAGGTTCTTGAATGTGTAGGACCGGTAGCGTATAGATTGGTTTACCTCCTAACCTATCGGGAGTTCATCTAGTATTCCATGTGTCCATGTTGAAGAAATATCATGGGGACGGGGATTATATCATAAAGTGGGACTCAATTGTGTTAGACAAGAACCTCTAATATGAGGAGGAACTGATTGCAATTCTTGATCGTGATATGCGCAAGTTGAAGACCAAGGAGATTAAGTTCGTGAAAGTTCAATGGAAGCATCGTTCAGTTGAGGAAGTGATGTTTGCGTAATCAAGGACACAACTTCCGATGCAAGTGTCTACGATCGTGCAATAGTATAATAACCCAACCAAGGGTTGGGATCGTTCCCAAGAGAGCGGTTTTGAGAATTAATAGAAAAATAAAATTTAGTTCTAACTAGTCGTAGCTAAAAACATTATATATTAAAGGGGGACACAAAAGTGTCAATTAACAATAGGGTTTTGTTACTAGTAAGTAAAAATAGCAAAATAAACAAAGATTTCTAAGTAATGAGATGGGATTCTTGGGATGTGATAGGAATACGGGATAGACTAAATCATTGGGTGCATGCTTTTGATAGTAAATTCATTGAGTATTTGTGACTAGGCTAGACTTTAAAGGGGATAAGCTCTCTCCCGAGTAACTTACCGCGTTTCAAGAGGGTTCCTCTCGGACACCCATTTGCCGCATGAAGAACAGCCTCCGCCTTAACCCACTCACTCTCTCGAGCTGAGTGTGTGGACATGGGATTAGGGTTCACTCTCTCGAGCTAAACCTCATGTCGACCCACTCGCACTGGCCATCAATTTAGTGGTCTTAGTTTTACGACCTCTCTCTTGAGCAAGTTGAAAACAAATATATTATATTATATTTGCAACTACAATCTCAATAAGTTCATCCACAACCACTAAACGAAATCACATTTAAACTACAAATAGACTATCAGCAAGCAAGACTCAACAACTAATCTAACCCATTTTCACAAAATCACACCCCAAGAATTGGGGTTTTTAGCTACACATCAAGAGATAGAATTTATACCTAATGAGCTTGCATTCAAATGGGTATGAAGATTTAAGTCTTGTTATAGGCCAAGAATGAAGAATCCAAGAGACCCAAGTCCAAATCCTTAGAGATGAAACCCTCTTCTTCTTCAAATTTTCAAAACCCTCTGAAACTCAAAGCAAAAGTAAAAAGTACTATTCTATATGAAAATTATACTAATTGTTCCACACTAAAAATATGATACTAAGCTACAACTCTCAACGAGTATTTATAGTTTTCAAAAATTTGTGCTGCAGCGGATCATTCGACGATATTAGTCGGAATCGCCGATCAACTCGTCGATTCACCCTTTGGGGTCGTTCATCACCGTCTTGCACCATCCTTCAGCATCATCGTGCTCTGGGTCATTGGGCGACATGGTACTGCTTCGTAGAACTTCTCGGCGATACGCCGACTGCTCCCTTTTTCCGCCGACTTGATCCTTTCTTTCAGGGCTCAACACACTAGAAAAAAAATTGAAGTAAGACCCTTCAGTGACTCGCCAAGTGGACTCAGTGATCCTCAAGCCTTCATTTCTTAGTTCTTTTTAGCCTTTTTTTTCCTTTTTGCGACGTAGTGTCCATGCTTTCCTTCAAACTTCAAATACCTGAAACTTAAGTGTTTTCATCAGATATTGAGATAAAATAAGAATTCGAAGACACAATTTATATTAAAATATAGCCCTAAATGAGTCCAATTTGTGGACTCATCAACACCCCCAAGTTAAACGTTTGCTTGTCCTCAAGCAAACTCAAGTTCAGTCGTTCAAAAAGGGTGTCTCGAACAGTGCTACACAAGACTCAATCATGAATGCACATAACAAGACTCAATTTAATTATGCACACATCAAATGTGCACTCAAAGATTCAAGTTGTGACTGACCAATATCAAAGAACCTCATGCTCACAATACTTGCTTCAAGTACAAGTTCAAGCTCAACCAAAGTGTTCAAATGCCCTCACACAAGGAATGATTCCATATTCACACAATGGTTTAATCATTTAGAGTTCCAAAATCAAATGTAACGCTCACTCTCATAAGGAAGAACACAATGCATGCTTTCACCCATAGGTTTGCCCGTATTTTCCGATCAGCATTTATTTCAGCTCACTCAAGATCAAAAAGGTTTGTTCAAGGCTTGTAATAGGGCTGAGTGCAAAGGTATGTTCATTTAGGCTCAGTGACTTTTATCCTCATGAAATGTGGTGCTCACAACACTTCCTTTCCTTTTCCTTCATCATTTTCTTTAGTGGTCATAAGTCATCCTATTATTCGCTTTCCATGGATTTTTTTTGGGAATCCCATTTCTTTTGCACTTTATTCTGCAACTTTCTTATTCTTTCTCTTTCTTTTTTTTATATGGAGGGGTTCCATTTTTCTTAAAACCTTGGGTAAGAGGTGACTTTCCTTGCACTTCTTGACTTCCCCTTTTCTTTTCACCACGTCCCCAACTTAGGATTTTGGCCTAAGTTGGCTATTCAACTAACCACAACTTTATGAGGATTATGGGTGATGGATAGAAAAAGTTCTAGTTTTCATCAAGTTTCTTCCAAAGTAAGGTAAGGCTCAAGGGATGTTCAAAAGTGGTTCACACACTCACAAGGTAGGTCACAAAAGAGGTATATGTCAAATTGGTTCACACTCTTAGAAGTTGCCTAAGATCATATCAAGAGATAACATCACTTAGTTGACCGGAACAATGGGGAAAATTCTAGGATCTATCATGCATGGTTCAAAGTAAGCTCATCACACTAGGCATTGACACTATAGCCAAACAAGACTCCACACTTTCGCTAGTGTGCAATGATCATCACAAGAGAATCAATTTGATAAATGGCTAATCACAACGAGATGCAAAGAGTTCACATATTGTCTATGCAACTTCATTTGGCCTCATCGTAGCCGTACATTCATGTTCGTTCGATTGTAAGCACTATTCAAGTCATCGATATTGATCGGAATCGAGACTTGAATTTTGCAAACGAGAGGTGGCAAAAAATTTCGGACGGGTCAAAAATCATTTTGCAATTTAAAACAAAAAGAGCCATAAGCTCAAACATCCATAGGAAGTAGTATTTAACACAATTTTAAACCGAATAGCCCAAATATATACACGAAACACAAACAAAAGTAGCACACAAAAGGTGTGGGCATCACCCCACCACAAACAAAAACATTTGTCCTCAAATGCATATAACAAAATATCCAGAATGTAAATTAAAGGAAGACAGAGAGGGAGGTAAAGAAAAGTCATGTCTACACAGTCTCTCTATCTGTCGAGGCCTCAGTGCCCGGGGTCATGCTCAAGGTGTGGGCATTAAGAACCGGAGCTATCTCTGAAGCATCAGCATTCCTAGGTCCACTAGGAGTGACCACCTGCGAATTCTCCCAATAGGCATGCACAGCGGCATAGAACTCCCGGGCCAATAAAGGTACTTTATGGGTTTGTGGAATCTTTGAAATAGGCTTCCGACCCGAAGATGCATAGACTTCCCTGGCTCCCTTGCCCTTTCCCTTATCTTCCTTCCCACCAGACGTGGGAGGTGTAGTAGCCTTGCCTTTAGATGTAGCGCCCTCTTCATTTACCGCCTTCCTATTAGCCTTCTCTTGTGCTAGTACGATTCTCTGAGCAGCTTTTGGTTTCCCCATATTTGCAAACCCTTAATAAAACGTTAGAAAATATTCAACCAAATTCACAATAAAATGGTTGCATACAGACTTGCTGCTCAAGTAGGCAAAGGGGGGGCTCCTTTCAGTGAATCGCTGACATGCAAGACCTAGCCAGCCGAAAACTACAATGCGCAAAGGGTCAGGAGGTGTAGACAAAGGGCGATCAAAAGTACTCTTGGCGAGTCGCCGAGTGCTTTTGGCAACCTCAAGCTTCTCGCCAAAAGTGGCAGAATTCACCTATCAGATAAAGCACGAACTTAAAGGCGAGGTAGGGACATTAGGCGAAATACCGAGTGGTTCGGCGAGCTCGACCTAGCTCGCCAAATGACCCAACGTGCCTATTCTCAACCCATACTATCAAATTTAATCCCGCAAAATATACTTCTGCTTAAAGCACAAACATACGGGATTTCAACAATTTAAACAAGTTGAGCAATATTTTCGAATTAACATAGGTATAAATGAAACCATTCAGAGAGACCCATCACATTTCAACAAGATAAGGATGTTGCAAATGAGTATATATCCTATAGAATAATTTTCGGGTTTCATACTACCAACCTTTGATGCAGACTACGATAAAACTGAAGTGTTAGGCAGCAATGTACTCCCAAATCCACACACAAATCATCAACCAAGATTCTTATGTAATGCAAAAATATAGAAAATACTAACTAGGTGTGAGTTTGTCAAGTTTGAAAGTGAGCAAAAGTGAGGAGTTTTAAACTTTAAAACCTTCTGCCATTTAGAGTTGTCCAGAACGCACCTATTCAACGATATTAATCACACCCGCTGACCCACTCCGCGATTCGTCGAGTGGTCACTTACCCCGCCAATTTCCATAAGATCTTCAGTTTCTTAGGTGTCAAGATGGCGATCTTAATCTTGGACGCCGACCGGGTTGGCGATTCGCCAAACTGCTCTTTGAGCTCACCGAGTTTTACAGGCTCCGAGTTGAAATTGTGTTGATCCAAACGGCAGATCAAGTCGGGCACGCCGACCTCTTCAGTGATTTGCCGACTGGATCATTTGCTCGTCAATCTGCATTTTCCAAACACTTTCTTCATTCAAACCTGCACAACCAACACACCATTATTCACCAAAACAAAAGTAAAGCAATTAAATTGGTTTTGGGTTGCCTCTCAAATAGCGTCATAGTTAACGTCATGGCACGACACAAGTCAATGCTCAAACCTCATTTTTGGGATTGAGCTTAGTGCAACTAGGTGATCCCAATTGTTCATTTGTATGAAGTTGAGGCAATGCATGACCCAAGAGAGTTTCAATTAGCTAGATAGATCTAGAGTGAGAACCGCTCATCTGAGTTAGCACTTCTACATTTTCTCTAATCTCCTCTAACACTCTATCTTGCTTATTTAGCTTTTGGCAATGATTAAGAACTTATCCTCAATACATCTATTTTCATTGTCCATAGACCTTGCCTGCTCGGTAGGTGATATGCATTTGCTCTCATTTTTAGACATCACCTCCAGTTCCTCGACCTTTTGGCTCAAGTTATTCATCTGACCCAGCCAAATGTTTAATTGCTAGTCCTTCTCAGTATCCTTGTTGGTTTTAGCCACAAGGTCAAGGAGTTTAGTTGCGGTCTCATAGGAGTATCTCTCAAGACCACCCGGGATAAATCGATCGATTAATCTATTGTTTCCGAGATTAAGACTCCTATAGAAGCACTCTAGTAGAACTAGATCAGGAATTTCATGAGTTGGGCATTGCATCAACAGTGCTTTAAACCTCAGCCATGACTCATGAAAAAGCTCATCTTCCATCTGTTTGAAGGTCAGGATGCTATACCTGAACCTCATCACTTCCACCAAGAGGTGCTCTATTGGTTCATAGTCACTAACCACACTCATCTCTCCTGTTTCTGTAAGAACAAATGAACAAAACAAAACTAAAATTAAGTAAGTAGAACTATAACTAAGAAGAACAACAATTTTACTAATCTAAAAATTTTGAAAAAACATCACTCCCCGGCAGTGGCGCCATTTTGATGTTTGTGTAATCAAGGACACAACTTCTGATGCAAGTGTCTACGGTCGTGCAATAGTATAATAACCCAACCAAGGGTTGGGATCGTTCCAAGAGAGCGGTTTTGAGAATTAATAGAAAAATAAAATTTAGTTTTAACTAGTCGTAGCTAAAAACATTAACGATTAAAAACATTGTAAATTAAAGGGGGACACAAAAGTGTCAATTAACAATGGGGTTTTGTCACTAGTAAGTAAAAATTGAAAAATAAACAAAGATTTCTAAGTAATGAGATAGGATTCTTGGGATGTGATAGGAATACGGGATAGACTAAATCATTGGGTACATGCTTTTGATAGTAAATTCATTGAGTATTTGTGACTAGGCTAGACTTTAAAGGGGATAAGCTCTCTCTCAAGCAACTTACCCCGTTTCGAGCGGGTTCCTCTCGGTCACCCACTTGCCTCATGAAGAACAATATCCGCCTTAACCCACTCACTCTCTCGAGCTGAGTGTGTGGACATGGCACTAGGGTTCACTCTATCGAGCTGAACCTCATGTCGACCCACTCGCACTGGCCATCAATTTAGTGGTCTTAGTTTTACGACCTCTCTCTCGAGCAAGCCGAAAACACATATATGAGATTATATTTGCAACTACAATCTCATTAAGTTCATCCACAACCACTAAATGAAATCACATTTAAACTACAAATAGACTATCAGCAAGCAAGACCCAACAACTAATCTAACCCAAATTCACAAAATCACACCCTAAGAATTGGGGTTTTTAGCCACACATCAAAAGATAGAAATTTATACCTAAATGATCTTGCATTCAAATGGGTATGAAGATTTAAGTCTTGTTATAGGCCAAGAATGAAGAATGCAAGAGACCCAAGTCCAAATTCTTGGAGATGAAACCCTCTTCTTCTTCAAATTTTCAAAACCCTCTGAAACTCAGAGCAAAAGTAAAAAGTACTATTCTATATGAAAATTATATTAATTTTTCCACACTAAAAATCTAATACTAAGCTACAACTCTCAACGAGTATTTATAGTTTTCAAAAATCTGTGTTGCAGCGAATCATTCGGCGACAGTAGTCAAAATTGTCGTTCAACTCGGCGATTCGCCCTTTGGTGTAGTTCATCACCATCTTGCACCATCCTTCAGCATCTTCGTGCTCTGGGTCATTGGGCGACATGGTACTGCTTCGCGGAACTTATCGGTGATACGCCGATTGTTCCTTTTTTCCACCGACTTGATCATTCCTTCTGGGCTCAGCACACTGGAATAAAAGGCGAAGTAAGACTCAGCTATCCTCAGGCCTTTATTTCTTCATTATTTTCAGCATTTTTGTTCTTTTTTGTGACGTAGTGTCCATGCTTTCCTACAAACTTCAAATACTTGAAACTTAAGTGTCATCAGATATTGAGATAAAATAAGCATTTGAGGACACAATTTCTATTAAAATATATCCCTAAATGAGTCCAATTTGTGGATTCATCAGGAAGCTACTTGGGAAACCGAGAGGGACATGCTAGACAAGTATCCCCAATAATTCACCGATTCATGTACTACTTCATTCCTTTCTTTGCCTAATTTTCCTAACTTTTGTCACTCGGGGACGAGTAATGGGTAAATTGGTATCTATTGTAATGACTTGTTCCCGTCATTATAGAAAAACCAACGGGGGAAATTTGGGGATTGAAAAGCATTTTCGTAGTATTTGGATTTTCCCAAACTTGTCTAGATTTGGACGAAATCGGAGTCTTTGAGGTGTAGGGAAATCTGCTAGCAATCGAGTGAATAATTTATGATTTTAATTTAATGAGTAGTTAGATAACTCGGTAAGGAACCCATACGACTTTACGAAATTCAATTCGGGCGAGTAGAACTCCCATAATCGATCTTAGCATAAAGGGTATTTACTGACCGTCGTGGGTTAGAGGTGTGTTGTGAAATGGGGATTTTGGAATTCTTTAATTAGCTCACTGTCTCGCGTAACCCCTGGCTGAAACATGACTCCATTTGTGTGATAGTGGACAGAGTCATTAAGTCAACTCAATTCTTGGCTGTCAAGACTACAGATTCAGGTGAGGATTTCACCAAACTTTAAATTAATGGGATACTAAGGTTGTATGGGGTTCCCTTTTCTATCATCTCAGATAAGGGTCCTCAGATTACCGCTCATTTCTGGAAATCATTTCAAAAAGGTCTTGCTACTCAAATAAATCTCAGTACAACATTTCATCCACAGATGGATAGTCGGGCAGAGCATACCATTCAGACCTTAGAGGACATGTCGAGAGTTTGCGTTATCGATTTCAAGGGTAGTTGGGATGATCACCTACATCTCATAGAATTCACCTTTAATAATAGCTTTCATTCCTGTATTCAGATGGTCTATTATGAGGCATTGTATAGGCATAGATGCAGGTCCCATGTTTGTTTGTTCAAAGTAGGAGAAACAGCCTTGGTGAGGCCAGATTCAGATCATGAGGCTATGAAGAAAGTTCATCTCATCAGAGATAGACTAAAGATAGCTCAAAGTCATCAGAAGTGCTATGCAGATGTAAGGAAAAGAGACTTAGAGTTTGAAATCGATGATTTGTTTTCCTAAAAGTGCCACCCATGAAGGGGGTGATGAGATTTGGCAAGAAAGGAAAGCTTAGTCCCAGGTATGTAGGTCTTTACAGAATCATGAAAAGGGTTGGTAATATGGCTTATGAGTTAGAGTTGCCAGCAAAACTAGCAGCGGTTCACCCAATCTTTCACATTCCTTGTTGAAGAAGTGTATGGGTGATCCGACATCAATAGCACCTTTAGGTAGTGTTGCTATGAAGGATAGTCTCACCCATGAAGAGGTTCCAGTTGAAATTCATGGGCGTCTGGTTTATAGGTTTAGAAATAAGGAGGTCGCTTCTGTAAAGGTTTTGTGGAGGAGTTAGTCCATATAGGGAGCTACTTGGGAAGCAGAAGCAGCCATGATGGCCAAGTATCCTCACCTCATTGCTTCTGATTATGTTTCATATTTGAGGTAATAGTTCTTCTCCATTCTCTCAGTTTACCCTTGTGTAATTCGGTCTCAGTAACTTATTCCCTCGTTATCCTAGCATTTCAACATTTTTGCATGTTCATGGAACTTATTTAAGTTAGATATATGTTTCTACTGCTCAGTGGTAGGGATTGCAGCTTCTTCCCTCCATACTCAGCTTGTTTAGTCTTCATTTGAGGACGAATGATCCCAAGAGGGAGACATTGTAACACCAAAGAAATCTAACAAATACCGAAAAAAAGGAAAAAAGGTGAACCACAGAGGGGCCCACAGACCAATAATAAAACCACTACTCGTCACCTTTATCGTGGCTCATAGCCAGTAACAAGGTAGAGGACCACGAACCCCTACACGGGTTGTAGAACTCCACATGGGTTGTCACGTTGGCAGTGAAAACAAACCAGAACCACCCAATGCCCTGTGAGGAACCACGGACCGTTAGATGGTCGATGGAACCCTACACGGGCCGTTAAGTGGCCCGTGAAAAATGACTTGTACCACCCCAACTTCTGTGAGGAACCACAATTGCCCATATGGCCCGTGGTGCTTCATATGGTCCGTGAAAGAGGTCTGTCAACTTTTAAGTCAGGGTCATTTTGGTTTTTTCCCCTATGAGTTGGGCATTTAAACTATGTCATTTGATGCCTAAACTATGTTGGTTTACTCAACACTATCCTAATAATCTAGTCAGAAACAAACTAGAAGCCTCATTCTCCTAAAATCATCGTTCTTAGAAAGAAAAGGTTAGAAAGAGGCGACAATTTCTCCCAAGAACAAGCAGAGGTTTTCTTCAAGTCCGGCCCCGATAACTAGTGGGTTCTTTTTATCTTTTAGGTCCCTGAAATTTAGTCAATTCTTTGATTTCTCATAAACTGTTCAGACCTAGGTTTTCTACATTTTGAAGATTTGTTGTGATTTTGCCTATTCTAGTTTCCAAGATATAAATAACATGTTTCTTTGTGAATTAGTCTAGTTCTATGAATAGAACTCAGAACCCTAGCTTGTGTAAATTTATGATACTTCATGAATTATACTTGTTCGGCAAATTAGACAGAAAATCATGCTTCAAAACTCGAATGCCATATCTTTAGTATATATATGTTGCATTCTCAGTTAGCATATCAGTACTTCGAGCTACTACATATTTCAGTGCATTTTAGCTTTTCATAGTTAGTTGGGAGTAGACATTGTACCGAGTTAGACTAGGGCTCAGCATACCCTTAAGTCCTAGAACTACGTGCCCGCGTAGGTTTTCAAGTCCCTTCTATTGGGTATCAGTTTTAATGATCACGCCACCCCTGGCAAGGTATATTGGGTCCTCTCAATGGGGCGTATACATCAAACCCTATGGTTAGCTCACGTGGTTTATGTCGGTTAATAGTACCTCCCACAATCAGACTCGTATTGCATTAACCATGTTTTCAACATTTACATCACTATGCAATTCAACAAGTTATCTTCATGATTAGTACTTTGTCATTGCATCAAACTTAATTTTTAGTTATACTTTAGTACAGTGTATTTCTTTGTTCAGCGTATTTATATATAGTTCAGCTTAGCATATCTATATCTTGCATGCTAAGTACATTCAAAGTACCAACACATACTTTTGTGTTACATCATTTTTTTTATGTAGGTTCAGGTTTTCCACATCTAGATCACGCTTAGTTCAACTCCCAATCTGAATTCTACAGCTTCAGTGGTTAGTCCTCATACTTCGAAGACAATAGACATGCTTACTTTTTAGTCTTTATTTTAGTTTTCAGTCTTGGTAGAGTGAGCTAGGGGCATGTCCCAACAACTGAATTCAGTTAGAGGCTTTTCAGACATAATAGTAGAGTCAGCTCGAGTTGTTAAGTGTTGTTTCATTAATCATTAAGCTTTTATCTTATATATTCAGATTAGTTGGCTTTTCCTTATTCTAGATATACATTATTTTTAGTTTCCGCATAGTACATGATTTACTTAGTTATTTCTTATGCTTATTATATGCCAGACTCAGGGTTAGCTTGTGGTCACTTGTGATCCTGGGTCCCGTGTTATGTATAGGGGTAGCCTCGGGGAGTGCCATAGACCCCCAAAATCTGGTTTTCACGAGTACAAGAATCTAATATGTTACAATTGATTAGAAAGAAAATATAAGTCTCAAATGACATTATTTCTAAAGTACAACAAATATGGGAGTAAGAGGGTCCGCTGGGATGACAAACAACTACCTCCAAAATCTCCACAGTAAGCCTCGCACAAAAAGAGAACTGAGAGAATCACAAAGATCTTGGATCATAACCTACACAAATGTAGAAGCAAGGGATAAGTACCAAGCAAAACGGTACTCAACAAACAAACTCCTAAATGCAAAGCAAAGTATTATAGAATACGGGTACTCCTAACACTCCAATTGAACCTCTTCATAACTACAACCTGCATAAAAATTTAGCCCAACCTAACAATTTTCGATTCGTATAATATATAGCACAATAACCACATTCACTAGGTAGATGTCATAAACATAGATACAA